>PVIW01002299.1:0-227695 GCA_004026585.1 Noctilio leporinus
ACAGGTAACCATTAAAGTAGTCAAGGACAAAGTATTCATATAACTAAATCACAGATCTCAGAAAACAGCCATTCAAAAAGGATCTAAGGCTTATAAAATAGCCTCTTTTATAATAGCCTATTTTAATAATAGCCTCTTATAAAACCCAACAAACCTTACCATTGTAATTTGGTTTAATAGGAACTGAACTATTAGTTTATGTTGAGCCAAGATTAAGGAAATCTTCCACTGTTGTCATTTTCATGTTCTTAGTTTTTCAATCAAATAATCAACTGTGATAAACCAATAGGAATTCGCTCTATAAATCAATTTTGAAAGGAAGCCAAATCCATCAACTGGTGCCAGAACATGAAGGTGCAAGTGGGAAATGGAACAGAATGGTGGCACATGGAAACCCATTCTCACATTATTGAAGTCAGTAAAATTATTCTTTTCAAGAATGGTTTTTCCAACAGCGACCATGTCCTCAACGAATTCTATCTGCTCTTTCTTTAGCTCTCTGCAGTTTCCAATATGCTTTTTTGGCACCACAAGATAATGATGAGGTGCTGCTGGTTTGATATCTTTGAAGCAAACTAGATCTTCATTCTGCTCAACTCCTACTTGTTCTTCACCTCTCCTAAAAATTAATTTTTTAAAAAAATTGTCCAGAGAGCCTGAGGAGTCCGGATTTACCTATGAATTGCCTGATTTCCTCAATAAAAAATCCTTTACCTGTTCTACATTCTAATAGCATGCAAAACAAGCTAAGCCCTGGCTGGTGGCATAGTGGATAAGGCACCGGCCTCTGCAAACCCAAAGGGTTGCTGGTTCGATTCCCAGCCAGGGCACATAACCGGGTCTCCAGCCAGGTCTGTAGCTGGAGGCAGGTGAAAGGCAACCATACATTGATGTCCCTCTCCCTCTCTGCCTCTCTCCCTTCCCCTCTCTGTAAAACTAATAAATGAAATCTTAAATAAAAATAAGACCCCCCTGTAGAGCAGACCTGGCTAGTTTGTGTAGTGTCATGATTCTGCCACGTGCCAGGTAATGGGTGCATGGCAGCTGCCCCTTGAGAAACAAGCCGAGAGGAGACATTGCTGTGGACAGATCGCTGCAGCCCAGTGTGATGCCATGCCATGTACTGCACACCACAGCAGAACGAGTTCTGTTACCTATGTGGTCTGGGGGTCTTCTGCAGTAAGGAGTAGTGTGTCGTCCAGGCCTTAGACAAGAATGGTGTTCACGGAAACCTAGAGACTGGTCTAGGAACTTTTAGCTTTACGTCATATCTCAGATTTGTTGGCAATGGTGGTGGCCTCTGGAGTTACCAGAATTTAGCAAGTGAGCTGAGGCCAGCCAGGTGGGCAGGGAGGAGGGGTGGCTGCTCACCTGTCACTGCTGTTGGGCAAGAGACCCTCCTGCACTCACCTTCCTTAGTAATGCCCCTGCAGCCTCCACGGTGGGTGTGGTGGTGGAGTTGTGCCAGCCCTGTGGTGGGTCCCTTTGGTGTCAGCACCAAAACCCACCCGGGAGGATGCTGAGGCTTAATTTGGAGCAGAGGCTCCATGGGGTGAGGAAGAAGAGCCCACATTTCTCCTCTCACCTGCATCTTGGTGGGCTCAGCACGGCTGGTGCAATGCCGGGGGCCACGAAGGGTGCCCGCCGGTGCCTGCCCTTTGCCCCAGGCTGGCGGCTCTTGGAGAAGGTCCAGGCAGGACGGCGGAGGCAGCACAGACAGGAGGTGGGGCGCAAGGACTGAAGGCTGAAGTGGCCGCCATTCCATCCCTGCTGCTGCTGGGCCCATGAATGCATGAGTCCCCAACCCAGTTTGAGTTTGAATTTCTCCCTCCTGAAAACTGAGCCGTTACCAAACATTTGTCCAACATGTGCCTTGGAGTGTATTTCTACAGAGTTGAGGGAATGGGGGGGGTGGGGGCAGGGATAATGCTCAGCAGGGGGCAAACGGGTCCCCTGGGAACCTAAGGCACCCCCAGAGCCAGACTGGAAGGCATGGAACCCCTGCACTCCCAGCTCTGTCCAGAGGCTTTATAGCTTATTTAATATTTTGGGGCAAAAGCTAGAAACTACCCTTTCAAATTTAACGCACTTGTAAATAAAATTGTTGACACAACTTCACTGGGTGTCAACTCAAATTTCTCCTGAATGTACTCCTCTCGAAGAAACGAATAGTTAGAACTACCGATTACTAACTATGCAAAATGCTTTGCACCTTTATTTCTGATCCTCTCCACAGCCCTGTATGGGGGTTAGTGCCCATTTTCTGGGTGTGGGCAATTTCCCAAGGTAAATGCGAAGCTCGTGAAAGGATGGCCGGGGTCGAACTCTGGTGTGTCCGTCTCAAGAAGCTCTGCTGGCTTGCTCTCTGCACCTACCACTCAAGGGGCAGGTGGCGGAAAACAAGCTACGTGTCAGGATCCTCGTTTTTAAAATAACCTCCAGGTGAGTCCAGCTCAGCCAGGTGCAGCCTCTCCCAGAGGTTGTGCTGTACCATCCATGGTCCTTGCCCAGAACTTGACACACCTGGAGCTGCCTCCAAGTGGCTGGGCCTTTTTGTCGTGTGTACCCACACAATACACAGGAACCTGCATCCAGCAGGCGCTCATACAGCTCATCAGGCAGGGTCCCTGGTAGGGTAGGTCAGTTGGAGGATACACCAAGGCTGCAGGTTTGATCCCCAGTCAGGGCACAAACAAGTATGCATCAAATAACTCTCTCTCTCTCCCTCCCTCCCTCCCCCTCCCCCACAGTCCTAAAAAAATATTAGAAACCTTTCCAGTGTGAACAGCAGAAAACCTGGAGGTGCCAGAGCAAAGATGTTTGCACACAGAGTCGGGGACAGGGTGTCCTAGGCACTGAGGTTTGCACCCCAAAGACCTCGCTCCTGGGATGCTGCAGCTGATTGGCTGGCTGCGGTCACATGTCTGCTCCAGGCCAGTCTGCCAGAAGACCCAAATCCCGCTGGTGGGATACCCCACCTAGAGAAGGGTCTTGGGATATGGATAGGGGCCCACTAAGTGGCCGCTCTCAGCCCCAGCCTAGCTGTCCAGAATAATGAAGCTGGGATCCTATCAGCTTACCCATTGCCTTGCATTACGTCTACCAAGCATCCATCCTGGGCCTGGAGTCAGTAAATTAGGGGATTAAAGGAGCAGTAACAGTGTGCCACTCCCACCACCTCCTGTAGCCTCAAGGTTTTTACAAACAACTTTATTGAGATAACTTACATACTGCTACGTCCATTGACAGCTGAACAGTCTTTAGTGTTTACAGAGTTGTGCAACCATCACCATAATCTGATTTTAGAACATCCTCCTCCTCCCCAAAAGGAGAGGGGTATTTTAAACTCCCCCCGCCTCCAAAATAGTTTGAAGCACATTACATAAAAGGTGTATACAATGAAATAAGAAAATGGGAGTGGGGAATCAAGACCAAACACGGGCCCCACATCTGCCAACAGCGGTGGGGTCAACACTGGTGATGATGAAGGTTCCCATTTAGCTCCGCTCTTAGCAGAGGTTCCTATTATGGGAGGAAGGGGACAAGCCATCAGCTACTTGCAAGAAACAAAGCACTAAATACTGTTTTGTTTTATTTTGTTTTTTTTAAAGGGGAATTCCACGTTATTTTACATTCAGCATCTTCCATAGCATGTTTATCGCCAAAGCAGTAGCTGATTACTTCCTTAGGCTTTTAAAGCCTTGAGCATTACTTGAAAGCACATCACGTTGGAAGGCATTCTGGAAGAGGCTAAGCTAATGTGGCGTTTCGGTGTTTATTCACAGAGCATTAACTAAGGGAACGAGACGCGAGACACGCATGGGAAGCGACTGGCTGTCAATTGATGAGTCACCCTAATGGCTGCGGCAGAGGGTTGTGTGGGGCTTTGCCCTTTGCCTGGAGCTGGCTATCAGGAAATACAACTGAAGACAGAGCCCCCACCCCACACAAACTCAAACCCCCACGTTCTCTAGAGAACCGCCTCCGACAGGAGCCACTGTCCTCTGTCAGGGCAAAACTGCCCTGCTGCCTGCCCATAGCAGACCTTCAGGGAGCTGAGAGAGGAGCTATTAAGGCCATTGGTCTCGAGGAAAGTACTTTGCTATTATGGTTTCTGCTCTCCTCTTACATCCTCCTCACCTCCCATCCACCGCCAATCCCCCAACCCTGGAGGATCCGGACCAAGAGGAGAGGGGAGGTGTCTGTCTACAGAGCAGGCCACATCCGAAACCCGAACTGCAGGTCTTGCCTTCCCCCAGGGGTGAGGAAGAGGGTGGAGTTGAACTCAAATTTGAGACGGGAGCTTCAGAGAAGTCTGGAGTTAATGATGGACCACGTTTACCAAGTTATAGAATTTGCTCAAAAGGTCAGTAAGGAGCAAGAAGAGAGTCCATAGGACATGGTTAAGTCAGTGATGGCAGACTAAAAACACTTCGTGTTCAAACCCACCAAGGCAAGATGCCTTTAGCCTCAGGAAGAGAAGCCCTGGCTGATGTGGCTCAGTGGCTTGAGCACCCACCTGAGACCCCAGAGGTTATGGATTGGATTCCCAGCCTAGGTGGCAGGCTAGGTCCCCCAGTTGGGGGCAAGAAAGAGGCAAACCAGTCCACATGTCTCACACGTGGATGTTTTCCTCTTTCTCCTGCCCTTCTCTCAAAGTCTTAAAACAAAAAATAAGGGGCTTCTATGTATACCTCCCCATAACCTCCACAGGAAGTTGTCCCTTCTCACCCTAAAGGCTTCCAGCCCCACCCTGCCCCCCACGATGCCTCTCCAGGAGAGCTGAGAAGGCCGGAGAAGGCTGGTTTCCAGAAGCGAGGGCCCCCTGGGACAGGGCAGGGAAGATGCCATTGGGAGGTGGGGGAAGCACCCACAGACCTTCCAGGAGTGCCTGTGGATGGGGCTGGGTGGGGTCCCTGAGAAGAGGAGGTCTTCACTGCTCCTCCCATCACCACCCCCCGCTGCCTCCTTTCCTGGCTGACACCCTGAGACACCCTCACGGAGCCGGTGCAGGCTGTGGCCTCACTCCTGGAAGGTGCGGGTCAGGCAGAGCTTCAGGGACGCCCCTGTGAACACCAGAAACCTCACGGCCTGAGGTCCCTACCTGACAGTGCCTGGCTCTCCAGTGGCTGCTGTTTGAGAAAATACACAGCCACTCTGAAGGCAAAACTCTTTGATTGATGGTTAGTTTGTTCCTCACAACAGTACTTACATTTAAAACCTGCGTAAGTGTGTGCTGAATGCTGCCCAGGTCACAGCTGGGAAGTTGAGGGAGATGCAAAGAGCCACCATCATGGGTGAAAGACCAGCCTGATGGTAAACGGACACCTAACACAGTGACAGGCATCTGGCCCATCTAAGGCCGTCACCCACTGCAGCGCCCCAACACCTGTGCTACAACATTGTCCCAGATGGAGAACCTACCTGTCGTCAGTCACAGCCCCATCTGCCGTTAGGAGGTCCCCTGAGACAGTCTGCCCACTGCTTACGGGGTCACAGAGAAATGCCAAGGTTCCCAGTCCTCCAAATAACTGAAATAGCTTTCATGGTCCCACCCAAACCTTTTCATAGCTAAGGTCTCAATTATAAAGTGGACCAGCCCAGGCTGGTGTGGTTCAGTGGGTTGAGCACCAGCCTGCAAACCAAAGGGTCACCGGTTCGATTCCCAGGCAGGGCACACGCCTGGGTTGCAGGCCAGGCCCTCAGTTGGGGGCCTGCAGAAGGTAACCACACATTGATGTTTCTCTCCTTTTCTCCCTCCCTTCCCCTCTCTCTAAATGTAAATAAAATCTTTATTACTTTTTTTTTTTTTAATCTTTAAAGTGGAGCAGATTTCCTGGATGACCCTCCCAGTGAAAACCAAAAAAGGATGGATTTTAAAAACATTTTTAAAAAATATCTCTTTAAATGTGTCACCACGCTAGCAACACAGGAGCCGGCAGAAGGGCCCCTGGGGTCCGGCCCAGCTCTCTGATGCAGACTATGAGCTCACTACGGACTTGTGCCCGATTGCTCACCATCGAGCCTGGGGTGTTACTGCAGCGCAGCCTCCACACCTGGTTCCTCAGAAGCTTAAGAACAGAGCCCTTTAAGGTGAGATGGCTCCCCACTCACCATCCCAAAAGTCTGTTTCTGGGTAATTTCTCCACAATGCAGCTGGGCTCATCCCTCTATTCATTCTCTTGGTTCACCCCTGTACCTTCTATAGCTCCCATTGCCCTCAAGTTCAAGAACAAAATGGCCTGCGAGGCCCTCAAACATGGCCTGCCTTCCTGACAGGCGTGGTCCCCAAGGAAATCTGAGCTTTGACAGGATCCTTTCATCCTTTCTCATCCTCTCACTCATCCCCCAAGGACAGCCCCTACCCCATGTCCCAACAGGGGTGTCTCTGTCCCCAGCGCTGGCCCATGAGTGCCTGGCATATAGATTTGCTTCATAAATGTTTGGCAACAAGAAACAAGCCCATGTCCTCCTCATACCTGGCACATAACTTACCAGGGTTTTAAAGTAACCACAGCCTGAGGGAGCACAGCCCCTTCTCGTTCTTCCTCAGGAGCTTTAGGCTCAGTCAGATGCCCTCTCCAGGAGATGCCCCCTCCACCAGGCTGCACCCCCAGATTTCCTTACTCAGCCCTACTCCTCCCGCAAGGTGGCGGCCGCCTGAATCTGGGCTCACCTGGAGTGGGCGCAGGGCTGTCTGCCGGCTGTGACCCCCACCATCAACCACAGTGGCTAGTGACCCTCCGAGGGCAGGCGAAGGGGAAGAAGCGTTTGGTGGGGCAGAGTGGGAGCTGCAGGGGATGAGGTCTCTGAAATGGGGCTGGAGAGCAGGGGGAAGGCCTTGGCATTCCTATTGGTACCATTCACACATGTACGCATGGACGGGCACTCACCTCCTGCTCTAGTCCATCTGCCTTAAGCCTCCTGTAGGCCTAGAAATTCCCTGACAGTCTGCCCACCACCCTCCCGCCTGCCCTGGCAGGAGCACTGAGCCAGATCCCCCCCTGACCTGTCTCAAGGAGCTCCCACTGTGACCCCAGGCTCAGGGAAGTGAGGGCAACCTTTGTCACCAGGCCCTGGGGCATCAGAGTCCATAGGCCAGCAGCTCCTGGGGCGGGGATGGGGGGCAGTTCCACCCTTACATAAATGGCTTAAATATGACCCCCCACCTCTGAGGCCCTTATCCCATCGGTCCCCCACCACCTCAGCAAGATTACTGGATGCCAGCGGATGCATGGTCAGCCCCACTCTGTCCTTATCCTCCTTCCAATAGCCCAAAGGGGAGATTTGCTCTGGGTGATGTGTGGAAGGGAAGATCCTCCTTCTGGGCCTCAGAGACCACCCACCCTGAAGAGGGCCTTCCAGTAGTGGTGGAGGGGGTTCATCACCCAGGGACAAGCCGGGCGAGGGCATCTGGACTCCAAATATTCCCTCCTTCCCCAGCCCTTCCCACCCCCAGCCCCTCATGTCGGGCTGGATCTCAAGCCCTCCTGGTAGCAACCGCTGAGGGTTAGAGGGTGCCATCTCAGCTGACTCGGGGACCTGTGACCTCAGGGGGGTGCAGGGAAACAGCGAGTGTCACTTCCAGCTGCACCAACCCTCTGCCACTGCCCAGCAGCCTGGGGACACGAGTTGGACCCTACTTCCCGAGGCAGGGCGGGGGGGCATGGCCCCTTCATCGATGGCCGGCGGCAGGGTGGCTGCTGAGCCCTCACACCATAGTTGGCAAGTCTAGAACCACCGGATCCCATTACCTCACCAGTGTGAGTTCTACCATTGCCAAAAACGGTGGGAGGCAATCGCGGCCGGGGCCCTGGCACCGGGAGGCCGCAAGGCCTGTGCTGAGGACGGAAGTGGAGGTGGTTGGCATGGCCCCAGATGGTGCAGGCAGGAGGTGTCCTTCCTGGTGGCTGCCCTGGCGTGGGCGCCCCTTCCTCTGCTCAATCCCTGTGCAGTCCCGCTCTACAGGAATGGAGGGACCCCCAGGGGGCAGCCCAGGCCCAGGGGGCTGTGCCCGCCCACTCTCGGGAAACTTCAGAGAGCATCTCCACTCCCGACCACCAGCAGAGCTCTGGGATGGGGACCCACCTCCAAGCTAGAGGGTCCCCTGCCTGGGTTCAAGGAAAGAGGCAGCTAACAAAGACTAAGTTCTCCATGTCACTGTCCCACCTGATCCAGGGAGACCCCTACTACGTCACTCCCTCCAGGCCAAAGCTCACCAGCTGCCTCCCCACAGTGGTAGGTTGGGGGGTGGGAGGCAAGAGTTTCTGCACCTACTCCTCTCCCCATCAAGCCCCAAAGAGACAGACCACTCCTCTCACTGTGGTCTCTGCCCTGAGGATGGTGGGTGAAGCCGAGGCTGAGGCTGCGCCTCCCACTGGGACCAGCACAGGTGGCCTCTGGGCTCACGGACATCACTCTCCCAGCCAGTCAATGGCCGAAGTGGGCAGCAGAGCACCCTGTCCGTGCAAGTTCTCCTGAGCCCGGAACCCACCGGCCCCACCCACGCACACACCCTAGGAGGGTCTGCAGGCTGCTGATTCCCCCAGGTGGCACTTCCCCAGGCCTCCAGGTAACTTACCCCAAGAACAGCACACTTCTGCGTACACACTCCCGGATGTGGTCAGGTCCTTTTCTAAGGAGTGTTGAAGCTCCCCAAAGTCACCTCGTCTTCAGTGGCATGCGGACCCAGCCCTTCGAACTCTGGATGTATTTGCCCTAAAGCAAATCACAAGTGACCCTCACCCCCGCTGCCCCTATGCCCCCCACCCCTGCTGGAAAGGAGGATGTCTGGCAGGCTGATTTCATCCCACAGCAGGACGTGTGGCCCTCCACGGGGCAGGGACAGCAGCCAGCACCTCTTCTGCCCTTTGCGGTGGAACAACGCTGTCAGGAAGAGGCACTGGGGCGACCTGGGATGCAGATGGACCCCAGCTGTCCTCAGGGTCCTGCTCATCCAGGACTGAGTCCCCACTGATGTGAGGCACCTGTAGTCCCCAGCAGGGCCAGGGGGCCTGGGACTGAGTGTGGGGGGAGATACATCCTTGGAGAGAAATGTACTTGGTGGTCAAGGTTACAGAACTGGGCAAGGTCGAGCCCACGGGTGGGAAGGCCTGTGTGGGGACACAGCGGGGAGGGGCTCTGGGTCCCAAGGCATGAGGTGGGGGTGGGGACACACCAGCTTGGCTGGGAAGCTCCTCCTGCCCCCACGTCCCCAGCGGGTGTGTGTGCGTGGTGGGAAGGGTCAACCCCTTCCCCACCCGCAGGGGAGCCTGAGCGGCTGGGCGGGGCGGGCGCCATTGGGAGGGGGGCCCCGCTGCACCAGCCTGGCTTCCTTGGCAGCACCGCGCAGCCCCCACCACGATCAATGGAGCCAGATCGCATTTCGCAGAGCCAGGGCCGGGACCGGGATAATGGCCAGGACGGAATAAGCGAATGGGGCGGTGGGGGAGGGGTGGGAGACTAGCAGAGCCACCCTGAGCAGCCCCTCTGAGGCTTCCATCTCCAGGAGCTCCATGCACCCCAGACAAGCAAGAGGCCCTGAATGGGGATGCGGAACCCCCAAGTGGCTGCTCTTAAAAAACACCGCAAAATCGGAGCAGAGTGCTTCTCAGAGACCTTCCCACTCTGACAAGAAGAGGCTTTCAGCGGCAGCAGGAGAGACTCAGGTCAGACTGCAGGAGTTCCCGTGGGGCATAGCCATTGGATGGAATAAACACCTCCTAAACCGAGAGTGGGTTCAACCTTCTGTCCATTTCTCCTGGGCACCAGGCTCCATTTGACAGGGTGGGGAGGCAAAAGGGCTGGGGTGGGTGGGGAGGGGAAGGAAAGTCTTCTCCCACCCCAGCTCCAGGAAGACTGATCTCCCGGGAGGAGATGGTCCCAGCCCGAGGTGGTCACTACAGTGGGCGAACTCTACCCAGGCCAGGAGCCGGAGGGAAGCTGGAGGCCTCTTGCCTCTGCACACCCCCAGCGGGAACCTGCTCCTCGGGCTCAGCGGGAGGGCTCCCCCAGCCTGAGGAGCAGAAGCCAAGCCACAGGAAGGGGAGCCCAGCTGCAGACCACCCGGGGGCAGCCGCTCTACCCTTGGCCTGGAAGGGCCCCCTGCTAGGTAGGAAGGCCCAGAAATGTGGCCAAACATGTCAGAAGTTCCAGGGACACTAAAAACTGTCAGGCCCAGGGGCCTTTCAAGCCCCCTTGCTGAGTCTCCGTGCCCACACTCTCCCCAGGGAACGGTCACTTCAGTCCGGGCAGCGGCCTCCTCCCTCCTTCCCCGCCCCAGGGACCCGGGGTGCGGGAGGAGCAGAGCCCTTAGCAGCTCAGCCACCTCGGCCCTGGGATGAGGGCCGGAGCAGAGGCAGGGTGAGCTCGCCAGCCAGGCCCTGTAGAGGGACTGGGCCATCAAAAGGGACACAGATCCAGCTGCAGGGGCAGCTAATGAAGACAGAAGTCCCCTTCTCCTCCTATCCTGAAATAAGCAACCAGTCACTTTTTCTGCAGGGCTCAGTGCCGCTTCTGCACAGGGACACCATCGCCACACCCAGGACAGCTGTGAGGAGGCCCCTCCCTGTCTGGCACCCAGAGAACTGGCAACGAGAAATGGCCTGGCCCATCCAGGGTGGTCCCTAGGGCCCCTGGGCAGGAGGGCTTGGTAGGGCGGCTTTGCAGCCTCTCGGATTCTGCCATCCTCCATCTGAGAGCCTCAACCACAAGCCGGAGAAGCAGCTCCAGCAGGGCCCGGGGCCGACAGCCCCTACGTGATCAGTATCCCACCCAGGTCCACGGGCTGGCCCCTTGCTGACCGCTGGTCACCAGGGACTCGTGCTGGCCAGGCTCCCTAGCTGGGTCCAGGCCCTTGAGCCCCAGTCTCTGCCATCTGCAGTATCAAAGCTCTAATTTTGGTTCAGGGTGAGATGTCTCCAAGTTCTAAGGGGTCAGGGGCACCATGGCACAAAGCCCACCAATAAAGCTGACCCCATGCAGGCTGTGGCTGGTGAGTGGAGGACCACAGTGGCCTGGTTCTACCGCCCACTGACTGACCCATTCGGGCAGACCTTTCCTCTCAGAGCCTCAGTTTTCTCAATTAGAAGATGATTTTTAAAATCCCATACCTCACAGGGCTGTGGTGGGGATCAATGAGATAACACAGGAAATGTCACCTGATAAACCTGTGGACAGCAATGGCTGAATGACCATAGCCCAAATTTAGGGATGTGTGTTAGGTGAAGGGGACCACTGGCGGCTGCCCCAGAACCTTCCAGAGGCAGGGCCAGAACCACACACTCTGAGCCCACCAAAGACCCTGTTCTCAGTGCTATCAGACTCTGCCTTGGTGACAGCACCCCCAGGATCACCCAGCCTGACTGAAAGGACACTTCTGGTGCCCAGAGCTGCCTTCCTCAGCTCCTGCAGCAGAAGGCCAGGCCCTGTGCCACCAGCCACGGTATCACCCCAAGGGTGCGCTGGGAACCAAGCTGGGCCTATCTGACCCCTGGCACCACCCAGGCTGGTCCTACAGATGGCGACCCCCCTTCCCCTGCCGCAGGCGGCCCCATCTGCTGGCCCAGCTCAGATTGCCCGGCTTCCAGCTCGGCTGTGGCCCCAGGCATGTAAGGCGATCTGACCGCCCACGGGGCTGCGGCCCTCACAGCCGCTGAGACAGATGGGCCAGAGAGCCAACGAGGAGCCGGTGGGGCCGGGACACCAGGCGCAGGGGAGGTGATGCGGCTGCAGGGCCTGCTTGTCCCATATTGGCACTGCACATGATTGCTCAGAGCGGAGAGACACAAGCAAAAATGTGCTAGTGCCAAAATCGGCCAAGCAAGTGGTAGTGGTGCAGGCCCCCTGGGGACACGCTGGAGGGGGGCTCTTGACACCCACGCACCCTCGGAAGCAGCCCGTCCGATGTCCAGGCCCACTGCGGGGCTAGAGGGGGTGAGGTGCTCCTGGAACACTCGAGGATCTGTCTCTGCTCTGTTTATGGCCCTTCGGTAATTCACTGACCGAGACTGTTCACAGTGAATTCTACCAGTGCCATACACAGAACAGGAGTCGCACTCTCCAGCCTGCGGACCCTGCAGAGAGACTCCCACCCGCCACCAGCAGCCACCCTCATCACCTCATCCCTTCACATGATTGCGGTGCCTTGTCTCAGCCCAAGATGACCTTCAAGGAGACAACGATAGAGGAAAGAAGGGCTGAATGCTTGGCTTTGGGTGGGGGTGGGGGGCAAGTCCAAAATAGGTGTTTCTGGCCTCAACCTGAAGGCCCGCATGAAGTCCCTCCCTCCTCATTCCACCCACCCTTGCTTAGGGTGAGGAAGGACTAACTCCTGCTGAGTGTAGCAAGCAGGTGGCCAGATTCTCCTCTCTGAGCATCATGCCAGGCAATGACCGGTGAGACATCTACGGAGCCTCTCCAGGCCTCGGGACGGGTACCAGCAGTCCTGCTCCAGGAAGCCTAGGCCTCCACCATCCTCCATACCCCCAGCCAGCTCTGTGGCAGAAACAGCCTGGAAGGCAAACCAATCTTGCTCTTCCCCGGACGACTCCCATCCCAAACCAGACCCGACCAGACCGAGGACTGCCCAGGATGGGCAGGAAGTCCCATGGGCAAGGAGGCGGCAGAGGTGCTGCTCACCTCTGGCCAGGGGAGAGGTTTCTGGCTGGCTCAGCGGGGACGGTGGAGGAAAGCAAAGGCAGGGCGGCAAGGGAGTGCCGAGAGAAGTTGCATCAGTGGTTGCTAGCGTGGCTGCCTCGGGACACGTCGCTGTGGCAGCCCCTGCCTCTGGTGCGCAGCGCCTGGGGAAGCAGGGAGAGGAAGCGGGAGTGAGGAAGGGAGAGTGGGTCGGTCTCTGGGGAGCTGGTGTCCAGGGCAGGAGCGCTTCGAACTCTGCAAAACAGCCGTCTCGGCCTACTCAGGGCCAGCCTGGAGTCCAGGGGCCGGGGGGCAAAAAAAGGAGGCACCCTGGAAGGCTCAGAGGGGGTCCCCTGGCCCAGGCATCATAAAAACACCGGAACCAAATCCTCAGCCACTCTGCCATTACCACAGGTGCCCAAGGAGCCCAAATCGCTGGTCCGTGTCCCCCTCCCCACCGCACACGCGCTGCTGCCTGGCTGCAGCACATACCCACGGCTGGGCTCCCGTCTTCCAGAGGCTGACCCAGTGGGACGGAGGTCTGCCTCCATCTCCCTCACTACAACTCTGAACTCAGCTAAAGAAAAGGAGAAGGAACAGCTTATCTCCCAGCTTGAGCAGCGAGGACAAGAGCAAAGGCTGGGAGTCCTGTGGAGGTAGTTAAATACCCACGGAGCTCCGCAGGGGCCAACAGGCTAACCCAAAAGGCCATTGTAATACAGATCCGTGCCCACCCCCAAATCAGCATTTTAATAGATGCCTAGGCAGTTCGGCTCACAGGTGCGGCCCCTCCAGGGGAAACGTTCCGAAACTCTTCCCAAGGCCTCTGCTCTAAGCAATGAGAAGCCTTACCAGGGGTACTTAAAGAAACAGAACCCCAAGTTCCTTTTTCTTTCTTTTCTTTGGCGGAGGAAGGGTGGGCAACGTGGCACCAGCTAGGCCACAGGCCACCAAGGAGAGGACTGACTTAGGATTCTGCTCTCCCCAGCCCTAGAAATAAAAGGGACCATAGATAAAGAGAGGGCTGTAACAGGTCCTCAGGGGCGTGTGGGGCGCTCCTTCTGGCTGACTGTGGCATCTTTGTAGAGACATATAGTCTCTGTTTGCCTCGTCTTTGCTACTGATTTGGGAGGGAGTGCAGAGAATAGCTTACAAGGCCAAATCCCCTACCAGCAATAATTCTCCCACAAAGCCGAGAGAGACTCCTCCCCTGCGCCTGCCTCACCCCTGCGAATGAGAATGCTGCAGGACCCAATGCCGCAGTGCCCGGGCGGCGCCACACCCTCCGCCCCAGCCTGGTCCACCCGAGAGCCCTGCAGCGCCTCTCTGATCTCGGTTGGGGAAGGCTTGGACCTGAGCCCTAGGGAAGCAGGGTCTCCCCACTGGGAGAGTGTAAGCAACAGAAGCCTCATTTGAAAGGTCAAAAGGGAAAACTGAGGCCTATAGTTCCAGGCGAGTCCTCAGAGCAACCTCCTCTGCCCTCCCTGGGGAGTGGGGGATGGCCCTGACCTTGAGGTCCAAAGGCACAAGAAATCCACTTATGGGAGTGGAAAGGCGAAGGGTAAGGACCCAGAGCAGGCTCCGCATCTCTCACCCCAGCCAGAAATGAGCTAGCTCCAGGCAGAGAAAAGAGCATCTTGGAGACCCAACTTGCAGGCCCAGAGGGGAGGCTGGCAGACACCAGTGCCACCAATGCATCCCGGCGGGTACTGAGGGTCTGCCATTGTGTGTGCATCCTGCACACACTCCAAGCTGGCTGCTGACTGCCCCTTCTACACTCTGCTAGGACCATCTTCAGGCACCTCTAAGCCTTGCTTCCTCTACAGGTTTCCCTTCCTCCACTCAGGCCGGCAGGCACCCAGGCACACTGGTCCCATGTTCCCTTCCAGTGTTGGAGGTTCCTGAGAGGGGAGTCACCGGGAGGTGAGGCCACGAGCATGCTGAGATCTGGGGTCTTTTGTCATCAGGAGGCCCTGAGGCTCTACGGGACACCTAAACGACCCCAGAGTCCAGGATTTGAGCTGCTCCACCTACGGCCCAGCTGGGTCCTGGTCCCTTCGTCGCCATTGACTGTCCCGGAGACGCAACGGGCTGGAGGCTGGGGGTGGTGGCAGCCCTCAGACCCGCCCAGAACCCGAGCCCCGCGCCCTGTCTCCCCAGGATATCTCAGGGGAGTGGCCAAAAGCTGTTTCCAAGGCGGCCCTGGCGGCGGTTGCCCCGCGTCAACTCGTTGACGGGCTGGAGCCGTGTGCGTTCACACAGAAGCCGCTGGGTCTGCCCACCGGCCTCGCAAGGGAAAAGGAATAAACGAAATTCTCACAATAGAGGACGGTACCCCAGGTTTTTTTCTTCTTTGCGTAAGGCCGACTCCAGCCCGCTTGCCCTCCCCAGGAGCAGGGCCAGAAGGTTCAAGTGCAAAGGAGGAAGACGGCCCTGAGCCGGAAAGAAACCGGCAGAAGAGGCTGCAGCTTGGCAGCAGGGATCCGAACCGAGAGCCTCGCAGGGAAGGAGCGGGCCCCTCCCGGCTCGAAGCTGGGCGAGGGGCAACGTCCCTTTTGGGGCGCTCCGGCCACGGTCAGGACAGGCTTCTCGGGAGGCTCAGCTTCGGCTCAGAGACCTGCCGCCCTGGTGCCGGTGGGCTCACTGCCAGTCCGGCAGAGGCTGGCGAGAACCCAGTGGAGCCCAGTGACCCCGCCGGAGGACTAGGGGCGTAGAGCAGATGTCCTCCACCTGGCCGCCAGGAGGAAAATCGGGCTTTTAATCCCCCAGAGATTTGCGAAGTCCCCCAGAAAGCCAGGAGCTTGTCCTCACCTAAGCGTTGGGGGTGGCGGTGGGGGTGGGGCGGTTGATTAGGACACCGCGACTCCCGGCTCCTAATCGCTCTGAGCCAGTATTAGCGCCCCCGCGGGTACAGCCAGACGCCGCGTTGCGTTGCCGAGGTCGAGGGGAAGGAAAGCGAATGGCTTGGCCGGGAGGGCCCAGTGCAATCGAGCGACCCCCGACTCCGGGGCCGCACCCTCACAGCCCCGTTCCTAGGAAGAGCTCACCGGGGAGCTGCGGGAGGGGCACCAGACAGCTGGCCCCCCAGACCGGAGCCCAGGGAGGGCGGGCGCTCGCCAGAGGCGATAGGGGTCGGGGGCGGGTGTCTCAGCCGTGAGCCCCGGGGCTCCCGGGACGGGTGGCCGCGAAGCAAAGACGAGGTGGAGGTCTGAGAACTGCTTCCCGAACGCCAGTGGGTGGGGCCACCCCGGGGCCCCAGAAGCATTAACCACCTGCCCTAAAGCCCGGAAAGGTGCCTTGAAGTCACTAGCCGGCTCTCGAGTAACCAGCTCCTCCCCGGTCCCGATCGCCGCCCGCCCCGAAGCCTGCGCTTCCAGCCTGAGCCCACCAGGGCGGCGGAGCGCCGGCGCAACCCTCGCTCGACTCCCCGGGGAGGTGCTTGGGCCCGCGCCGTACGCACCTCGCCCAACTCGATCCGCACTCAGACCGCGCGGCCTCCCCAGGCCCGGGCCACAGCGCGGGACGCACGAGCCTCCCCTGGGGTCCCAGGACCAGAGGGCCGCCTGCGCGCACCTTCGGAAGGTGCGGGAGAGCCAGGACGCTGCGCTGCGCTGCTCGGTCATCCCCGAAGGCCGGCCGAGCCCGGCAGCCCGGGCCTGCCCCGCCGCCCGCCCGCAACTCGAATTCTAGCAGGTTCGCCCCAGGGCGCCCGCCTCCTCCGTCTCCTCCCCGCCCGGCGCGGGCTCCACCCGGCCCCGCCCCGGACACTCACCTGCGCCGGCTCCGAGCTGGGAGCACCGCCGCCTCCCAGCCCCTCGCGGAGTCCACACCGGGGAAACCAGGCAAAAAAGGGCCCTGGTTCCGAGCAGGCCAGATGAACGGAACCTGAGGCGACCCCAGGTCGGGCTGCGGACGGCTCCCTGCACGTCCGTCGCGCGACGCGGGAAGAGGCGGCGCCCGAGCGCGGAGCCCGGCGGGCGAACAAAGAGGAGCCGGGATGGGGCCGCGCGCTTCCTGGGTGTCGGGTGACAGGTCTGCTGGGGGACGCCCCTGCCGGCCACCTGAGGAGGGGCCGCCTCCGCGAAGCAGGCGGGGTAGGGCAGGAGAGGCCAGGGGCCCGGAGCCCAGGGACAAGGATGCACAGGATGCCCTGGACGGCAGGGCCGGAGAAAGGCCGGCGGGTGCGGGCGCGGAGGTGCGGAGCCTAGACCGGGTGCAGGGATAATGACTCTGGGAGGGTTTACTGCCCTGAGCCCCGCCCTTCCCCCCGCTCCGCGCCATTGGCTCAGGTGCCGGGAGGCGGGGGAGGGGAGGGGCGGGCCTGGGATGATTCACCTTGAATGTGGCTCCGGTTGGCGCACCGCTCAGGACACGCCCGACTGGGACTGCGGAGACGCGCCGAGCCCCGCCCGCTCTCCTACCCTGACGGGTCTGGTCCCCAGGGGTCCGGCCGCCCGACTTGGGTCCCTGCCTGCTGCCCTCGGGCTAGGGTGCCGCGGGCCGGGGGGCGCCCCGACGCTCTGCAGTCCCACCGCCCTCTGAGCCCGGAGCTAGCCGAGGTGTGTGTCACGCTGCGTTTTTTGGAAATTCGACCCTGGGCTGGGGGAGGGGAAGAGCGTGTGGATCTGGGATGCCGCTCGGGGCCACTGGACGGATCTCCGCAGTCTTCACCGCAGAAAGGTGCGTTAGGCCGAGTTGTCTCTGGGTCCACCGGACCCGGGGGCGCAGGGCCTAAGGGCGAGGTTCTCCCCGCCACATCCTCACCCACCTACGCTCCCCAGCTCTGCTCTCACAGGTGTCTGGCCTCGGCCGCCGCCGGGAACAAAGGCTGCCTGTCCAGGAAGGGAGAAGGGGAGGGGAGCCGCCCCCAGACCCGTTCCCATCCCCCTTACTTCTCCCCCACCGCGGCAGTGGCTCCCCCGAGAGGGGGCGGACACGGATTAGATAGATCTTTTTCAGCGGTCCTTCGCTCCGGTACCTCTGGGAGCATTCCGAGGGGCGGGGCAGCGGCCAGGAGCCTCCCAGGCTGTCAGCATTGGGGTGGCCTCCTCCTCCTTCCCCAGCATCCTGAGCACCAGAGCCCCTTCCCGCCTCCCGCTGTTTTGGGCGCCCTCCCAGCCCCGCCTTGCCGCCCCAGACGGCAACCTCAGTTCAAAAACAGATTAAAATAAAACGTTAATCCGTCTTCCTCTCTTTTAGTTCCTAGCTCTCTAAACCGACCGCCTCATGTCTGGCGACTGAGAAGCTCCTAAAAAGGAGAGGGCTTAGATGCTGACCCCACCAAATCTAAGAGTCTCTTGTATTAAAATTGAAGACTGTTAGCACCAAGTCCTGGGCTAGATCGAAGGAAGGGAGTGGCGGTGGTGACCGCGGGAGGGGCGTCTATAGTTCTCCCAATCCCTGTCCCTGCCGAGCGGAGATCAGTCGAGGGTGCTGGTGCCCTTCAATAGGTCCGACTCCTGGGCGGGGCCTGCTCGGCCCCTGGAGATCACAGCCCGGGGAGAAGGCTAGGTTCCCACCCCAGGCGAGCTGGCTGGGCGAGTCGTGAGGCAAAGGTGCCCCTCTCGGCGAAGCCAGATCTGGGTTCGATGCACCAGGGCCCGGACAGGGGAGATCCTGAGCAAGACAGTGGGCCCAACACTCCAGAAGGAGTGTGTGTGTATGTGTGGGGGGTGGAATTCACATGAACTCCTTCCCGGCCCGCACGCATTCCCCGCCTAGCCAGGTCGCCCTGAATTTCCTTGGCTGTATCCCCACACGCGTCCTACCTGCTCCAGGGCCGTGGGATGCCGGGTGGTAGGGCGCGGTGTGCCGGAGATGGCAGAGCAGGAGCACAGACCACTCTGGTTCTGTGGCTCCCGCGGCCTCCGGGCTCCCCCTTTATAGCGTGCGCCCCGCCCCCCGTGCCGGGCGCGTCCAGCCGGGGCCTATTCACCTGCTGTTGAGAACCAGACACCGCTTCGCGCAAAGCGAGCCACCGACCAGGCCGCGGGGTCCGGCCGTCGGTGCTGGCTGGGCGGGGGCGCCGCCGAGACAGATCCAGTTTCCACCTTTTCTTAAACGCGCCGCTGAAAGTCGAGCCGGCCTCGGGAGCAAGCGTTGCTTTCTCCCTCCACCCCCCGTTGCTCCCGGCGCACCCCGATGCCCCCAACCCCGCTCCGGGAGGGGCCGCGAAACTACACCCTCAAAAGCTTCATACATATTTTAGGGAGCAGGCCCGGCCGGTAACCCGAGCTGGACCCGAATGGTGAGGGGGCGGCCCCCAGGGACCGGATACCTCGGATCCCTTTCGGCTCAGGGCACAAGCTGGGGAGGAGGTGGCTCGGACGACCTCAGGTCTTCACTTCGGAGGCCTGCCCTGCGCACCCCACGCCCACCAGCATCCTGCCCTCCCTCCGCAGATGGCACCTCTGTCTAGCCGGCAGAGGCACCCTCCTCCCACTAGAGAGGCCCTTATGCTTCCCACCAGCATTCCACTCTGCCAGAGCCGAGCATACGCGACGCATAGTTTTGGGTTCCTCGATCCGCGGATCAAGCTTAGGAAGCACCCCTAAGCCTTCAGGAAAGACTATCCTGCCTGAAAGACTCGGGCGCCCCTTGCTCCGAGCCCCGAACACGACCACTCTCGCTCTCCTGGTGTCTTGGCTTTTCTCTCTGGCCATATTAATGTGTTTCCCGGCCCCATCATGCTTCCTTAGCCTCAACCTTCCCCTCTCCACCGCAGTCCCGTTTTGTTAGATGAAGTCCCGTTTTGTGCCGAAGATATTGGATGAAGAGTCGTCTCCCCTCCTTTCCCACTAAAAGGTGGTGGCAGGGCTTGGGGGGGGGGGTCGTTCTGCCATTGACCTCGCTTAGGCGAGGTCGGTCAGTGCGCAGACTTAGGCTCTCCGCCCTGAGACAGCTTACCTGGCATTCCCCAGTGAGCCGGAGTCCCGAATTAGGGTCCTCCCGCACGTCAGCTGCCAGCTGCTGTGCTTTCTCCAGCAATTCACCTCACCTCTCCGAGCCTTAGTTTCCCCGTTTGCAAAATGGGTAGAACGACTCCCACCGCTCAGGAAGATAAACAGAAGGCACATTTGGGCACATGGGCACTTCCTGACCCCTCCAACTCTGCCTACTACAGAACGTGCATCATCACTGCCTCGGTCCCTGTACCCTCGCCTACCTGATGTCTTCTTGGTGTCTGCCCCGCCCCCCGCCTTATTTCTGGCTCCTGTGTTGCCCCTGAAGATCTCGCCGCCACCGCCTCACCCACACCCCCGCCAGGGCCACGTGCTGGGTGGGGGCTCCTGGATGTCCTGGATGCTGGAGGAGTCTCAGCACCGTCTTTCGGTCGTGGCCCAGGCCCGCAGCCCTCGGGACTTTGTTCTAGAATCTGGGGATCGCAGGAGTGCTCCAAACGCAACTAATGCCCCAACTTTTTTCGAAAAAACGGTTGTTTGTGCGTCTGTGCGTTCGTCTTCCAGCGGCGCACCGTCTCTACTCCCCCAAAGGGCCAGGGACCCAGAAATTTGGCTCTGGCTGCGGAGAGGGGCTTTGGGTGATCTGTTTAGCATAACAGATCACCGGGCAGGAACAACAACAAAACAGAGACAGACAACTGAAAGGCCATCTTGTCCTAGTAACCTACCCAGCTCTTTAAAAGAGTGGGGGAAATATACTCATATATCCTGGAAAGTATTTTGGATGTTAAGTAGAAAACGCAAAGGATATCCGGGCTATGTTTGATAAATGGAGGTGGTTATGGCTAGGTGTCAGGTTTTCTATGCATAAAAAGTCTCATACCGGAGACCCAAGACAGCAAATAGGAGTGACTTCCATGTAGGAGAACTGAGGACCAGAAGGCAGGAAGCTTTCTTTCTGCTGGATTCTTTCTGGACAGTTTGTAGTGATTCTGTTCACCATATGCTTGTGTTAAATATTCAATGAAAACTAAAGTACAAGAATCATTTTTTTTTAAATCTGATTCTCTCTACTGAAGCTCGGAGGAGTCGATCCAGGGAGGGTGAGCCAGCCGGACGGAGGGTGAGCTGTGATTTGCAGTTTGGAGGACATAGAGGTGGGGGAGAGGGCGCCCGGGTTTTTCCCTGCCCGTCGATGAGCGTCGCTCGTGCTCCCCCCACCCCTACCTTCCTCCACCAGGTGACACCCCCACTGAGTTTGGCTTGGGAGGAAGCTGAGGCTTAAGCGCTCACCCCAAACATGTCGGTTACCTGAGTCATCCGAGAAGGTGGCTGGCGGAAATAGGGGACCAGACGCTAGGTGGGGGTTCAGGGCGCTTGGGTCCAGCCTGGGATTTCTCCTCTGTAGGCTAAGCCAATACTTGTCCTACCTCCTTTAGGAAATGCGGGGAGAAAACTGGCGTTTGGCCCCTGAAAGAAGCCCTGTTTGCCACAGTTCAGTCGGGGTCCCTCCAGGGCTAGAGACCTCGCCTCCCCATGCTCCTCACCCGCAGAATCCGGCGTGGAGGACCCCAACCCTGAGGCATCCGCTGCACTGTGACGCGGAGCCACCCCACGAGGCACCAGGTGCGGAGAGTCGGGGTCGCCAGACTGCAGCCAGGGAGCTATTCCCGAGCCTTAGGGCTGGGCACCCGGGGGTTCCAAGCTGAGATTTTGTCTGCAGTTGGTGGGGGAGGGGCCCCGCGGCCTTCGGCAGATTATCCAAAGGTCGGTGACCCAGATATGGTTTTGGCCACCGGCCATGCTTCACTTCCCATGTCCAAAGCAACATTTCGCTGAATACTTCAGCCCCCAAACCAGGCAAGCGCGTTTATTTCTGTTTTGGTATGCTTCAGACAGTTAAGACTTAATTCTCTCAAATTAAGATAATCTCTATTTGTAATCACTTCACGCGTATTCGCTGGGCGTCTGCCTGACCTTTCTGAACCTCGGTTTCTTTTGTAAATCAGGAGCTTGCCCAAGTCAGAGGGTTGTTGGGGGAATCGAATAATGAACTGTTTTTGCAGGAGCTTTGGAAACAGCAAACTGCTTCTTCGAGAAACAGTTCTTATGAGTCCTGCAAGTGGCCACCCCTATTCGAGGGGGTCAAGTTGTCTGCCTTTCTTGGAAGAGGATGCGCAGCCCCTGACGCGGCGCGGGATGGTCCTTTCCCTCTTCGCAGGGCAGTGTGCGCCGGGCGGTGCACCGCAGTCGGGGGCGTCCTGTCCCTTCCGCCCTTCGTGCGGGTAGCGCGTCCAGGCGCCCAGAGCCGGGCTCCCGCGGTGCGCGCTGCCCCGCCGTAGCCTCCTCGGTGGCCCGCGCCCCTCCTGCCCCAGCTCAGGTTGCTCTCAGCCTCCGGGTCACGGCGAGTGTCTCTCGCTGTCTGCTTTGGGGTCCGCTTGGTTTACCCCGCGTCGCCTTTGGATTGTCTGATCCAACCCCTCCTTTTCCAGAGAAGGTATCTGCCAAGCTAGGCCCCGAGTTGGGACCAGAGCCCGAACGGAGCCCAGTTCTCCGGACTCCTGTCTGGGGCTTTTGCCTCTGGGCTGAGTCGACAGTCCAGAGACTAGTTCTGGAGCGGGAGTGCCAATGGGGAGGAGGGATTAAAAAGGAAATGCTGAGGCCCTGGCTGGTGGCACCATGGGTAAGGCGCCAACCTGCGAACCCAAAGGTTGCTGGTTCGACTCCCAGCCAGGGCAACATAATCAGGTTGCAAGCCAGGTCTCCAGCCAGGTCCCCAGCTGGAGGCAGGTGAAAGGCAACCATACAGTAATGTTTCTCTCCCTCTCTGCCTCTCCCCCTTCCCCTTTCTCTACAAATAATAAATAAAATATTTTTTAATCTTTAAAAAAATAAAAGAAAAGAAAAAGAAATGCTGAGGGATCACTTGGGGTGGGGGCCCCAGGAGCTCCCGGTCTCAGAACCACCCAAGTCGTCTGCGAGGACTGCGGTCGCTGGGCCTCTCGCTAGGATGGGAAGGGACCTTGGGAATCGTACAGATTTTCCTGGGGACAAATCTGAGGCTGAGATGCCTAGAAGGAGTGTTATCTCCGAGTCCCCGGGTGCAAGCCGAGTGCGTGGGGAGGGGTGGAGAATAGGGGAGCACGGTGAGGGGAGGGACTGCGGGAGGTGGGGGACGCGAGGTTTGGAAATGAAGGCGGAGCGCCCGGATGATCGGAGTTCCGGTGGCTCCCGTCCTGGAGTCTGCCCTTCGCAAATCTGCACCAGCACTTGCTCCTGCGCTGTAGGAATCTGCTCTTCTTGGTCCTCCCCACACTGCTGGCCGCTGAGGGAGGGACTGGCTAAGGTGGTGGCAGTGCAGCTGGCGCAGCGTCTAGGAGCCCAGCCCTGAGGCTGAGGGTCCCTAACACAGAGAGCAGCCTTTGACAGGGTCAAAGAAGAGAAGCCGCTGTGAGCGCCAGGCGCATAAGGAACGACCCAACTTCCAGGCCACGTCTCTTGGTCACTGCCGTGTCTCCAGGCAGGACTCTCGGAAAGGACTCCTTAGACGTGTTTGAGTGAAAAAATGAGCGAGAGTGCAGTCACAACTGCGGTCCCTCCTGCAGCCCAGTGAGGACCATCTTGCAAAGGCGCCCTGGCGTAAAAAGGCAGAGCCTGTCGGGTCTCTCTCTCCATCACAGCTGGCTGGTCTAAATACATCACCCCTTTCAGTATGTCCCAAGGTCATTTTAAGGGGCCAGGGTGGGGGGACAGCTCAGTGTGACTTCCAAGGGCCTCCCCTCATTCCATTTTCTCATCTTCTGGACACAGGCTTTATTTAAAACACTTTCCCCTCAGAGGCTTCAGTTTCCTCATCTATAAATTGAGAGAACTGAAAGGAAACCCAGGAGATGTGTCTTCACTCCACTTTTCTTGTTCAAGACACATGCAGGAAGTGTGCTGTAGCCACAGAAATGGAGCCCCATGAGCTGGGCTCAACTTGGGCCAGAAGAGCCCCACTGTGCTAGATATGAAGGCCCCACTGTGTGCTGGGGGATGTGGGCAGCAGGAGTCCCAAGCTACTTCTGGATGTCACATGCTCCTCCTGGTTAAATTAGCACATGGTACCCCAGGATCAGCATCATCAATTTCTGGAATTCTGGACTGTTTGGGCCTTTGAGGAGCTCACAGACTCTTTGGGGCAAAAAGGGCGAATGCTAGGTAATGCTCCAGCTTCCACTTGAGAGGAACCGGAGCTGGCCTGAGATGTCCTTCCAACAGAGACTGGGTGGAGTCAGGGCTGGGGCAGGGCGGTTTGAGATCACAGAGCCGAAAGGCTTAGCAAGCATATCCCAACCCTGTGCCTTGTTCTGTCATATTGACTTGCAGAGCCCCCATATATTGGCACAGAAACCCCCTAAAGGTAGCAGGAAGAGCTGGTGAGCGAGAGCCGGCTAGCTGGGAGTCCCCACCATGGGGTGCAGGCCTTGTGCTGCCTCCCCTCCTGTTTGGAGTTGGGAAGCACACCCCCTCCCCGGTCCCACTTCATTGGGTCCCTGTCACACTCCCAAGCCTCCGCCTTAGGCCACTAGCCAGCTGATGGATCTCTTTAAAGAATTGATTTCCACAGGTCCCTAAAGTGTTTCCTAGGCAGTAAATCTCCTGCCACCAGGGCTCTTGGCCCATGAATGATTTAGCACCTCAGAGGGGTTGGAACAGTCTTCCTGGTGCTCCGAGGCCTGCAGCTGTGACATCACTATCCCGCTGGTGATGGATGGCCTCCTCTGCCCTAATGGGAGGAGAGTGCACAGGGCCATCTGGGAGGGGCTCAGGCCATGGAAGTAAGTACCCATCTGGCTCCACAGACTTCTGGTTTGGGGGTCTTGCTGATGGACCAGCCAGCTAATTGCCTTCCAAGATGCCCAGAGAAAGGGCCTGAATCCATCTCTCTGGCCCCAGCCCAGAGGGACCCAGGCTCGTTTCAGAGCGGGGTTTGTCTCTCCAACTTTTAAAGTGCTCCAGAGAGGAATTATAGATCCCAACTGCCCTTGTCCCCTGCTCTGACTTCACAACACACACTCGCTCCCACGTGCACCCACATGAGCGTGCACACACATGTCTACTTTCTCAAGAACCCTCTCAAGAAGTTCCTCATTCTGTTCCACCTAAATCTTCCCTGCTACCAATGAAGGCCATTTTTCTCTGAATCCATCTGGAGCCGACAGAGAACAGCTGGTTATTATCTGCCATATGCTAACCCTCCAAGCACACATGGTGAAGGATGACATGGACTTAGTCCCCTCTGCCCTCACCCCCTCCCATCATCTTCTTGGTAAATGTCAGTGACCTTTAGGGGAAAGACAAGGTTTTTGACAGTCAGCCTCCATGGGTTATGGGCATCTTCCAGAGGAGACAGGCTAAGAGGATGGCACCTGGGTAAGGGGTGGCCTCTGCCTAGTCTTGCCATCCCGACTCGAGCTGGCTCATGTCCTGCTCTGAAATTGCTTCTCCATTGGCCCGTGCTGTAGACAGTCACCAGGTTGAGGAGATTTCTCTAAGATTGGTACTAGGGCGTGCAACTGTGAACGCATCAGCTTCATGTACCTGTTAGCAGCGAGAAGGGCCTAAAGGTGTGTGATGCAGAATGAGAAAGTTTTTGGTTTGGTTTTGTTGGCACAACTTTGTTAAGATAAATTTACATACAAAAAAGTAATCAATGTTAAGGGTTCAACTAGATGAGCTTTGACAAGTGTATGCACCCGTGTAACCACCGCCTCCAAAATCAGGATTAGAACATGCCCATCACCCCTAAAATGCCCCTCATGGCCCTTTCCTGTCAACCTTCTCCCTCAACCCCCACCTCACCTCCAGGTCTCCAACCCTGGAGAATTACTAATCTGCTTTCTATTGATGCAGTGTTGTCTTTTCTAGGTTTTCATATAAATTCAATCATAGAGTATATAATCTGTCTGCATTCACTTAGCATAATGGCTTTGAGAGTCATCCAAGTTGTGTGTATTAATAGCTCACTCCTTGTTGTTCCTGAGTCGTATTCCATTGTATGGACGTGCCATGGTTTGCTTAGCCATTCCCCCCGTGGATGGACATTCCAATTTCTGGCCATTATGAATGAAGTTAATATGAACATTCATGTACCATTGTCTGTGTGGCCATGTTTCTATCAGAGGTCGTATCCGTGTTAGACAACCAGCTGTCTGGGGTGGGAGGAAGCCCGAGTTTAGCACTTGCTGGCTCCTGAAGTATGAATACCCTCACCCTAGCAATTGTAAGCTATCAACATGCCACCACTGATTTTCATTTCCCTTGGCTAGGTCCTGAGAGGAAGGAGAGTTTCGGTTGCCATACTTCCTTGCCTTTTTCATGGCAGCATCTAGAGAGGGTGTGTAGCTACAACTCGTTGTGGTTTTAATTTGCATTTCCTTGATGACTAACCTCTGGGCAGAAGTGTGCCTTGCTGGGTAAGTTTGAGGAAGAAGGGCCTGGCTCCACAGGCAGCGTTATGGGGAAATGTCCTGAAGTAAATACAGGGCACTCAGGCCAAGGATGGGCCAAGGCAAGCAGCCTGACTGAGGCCTGGTAGATCCCAATTTATAAAACTCTTCCCTGGACGCTTCCATTTCCCCCCAGATCGCAGCAGTGCAGGAAAATCTGAGGCTTGATGGGAGTGTTTCCAAGTTCACTGAGAGGATATTTGGCAGACGAAGGCTCAGACCCAGGTTTTCTCCCTCCGGGCCCAGGTGATGTCACTTTGCTGTGGATAAAGAGCTCTCAGGCCCTTGCTGGTAGCACAGTGGATAGGGTGCTGGCCTGAGAACCTAAAGGTCGCTGGTTCGATTCCCCAGCCGGGACACATAACCAGGTTGCAAGCCAGGTCTCCAGTCAGGTCCGTAGGTGGAGGCAGGTGAAAGGCAACCATACACAGATGTCTCTCTCCCTCTCGGCCTCCTCTCCCTTCCTCTCTCTCTGGAAATAATAAATAAATAAAATTTTTTTAAAAAAAAGGAGCTCTCACACATTTCTCCTGGATTCTCGGGACAACCCCTTCTACTTATGAGGAAACTGAGATTCTTAGTGATTTGCTCAAGTCCCACAACTAGTTGAGTGGTAGACCTGAGACTTGAACCCTAGTTTCTTCATTCTCTGGCGCTCCACCATTTGTTCCTACAAAGTCCCTCTGACCTCAATCTTGTCAGGATCCAAGGGGCCACTCTGTCTGCTTCTTTCTGCTCCTTTCTGCTGGGGGCCACAGCAACAGCTGACTCAGGCCAGCTGCCTGGGCCTCAGCCAGTGCCAGCTAATTCTACCTGAGCCACATTTAAAGAATTTCTTTCTTTCTTTCAAGATTTTATTTATTTATTTTTAGAAAGAGGGGAAAGAAAGGAAAAAGAGAGGGAGAAAAACATCAATTGCAAGAGGAACATTGATTGGTTGCCCCAGGTGGGGACCTGGTCCTCAACCCAGGCATGTGCCCTGACTGGGAATCAAACCAGCAACCTTTGGGTTCGCAGGCTGGCACCTTATCCACTGAGCCACCAGCCAGGGCAAGAACTGCTTTCTGAACATGGCTTTGACCTTGTTTTTCAGGTTGCCCTCAGTCTTGAGATTAGGAGACAGAGGTGTTCCTCCTGAAGACTCTTCACATTTTCCGTGCCTTCTGTTTTTATCATGACCCAAATGCCTTATTGCCATATAAGCTGTACATATTCTCTACCCTTGAACTCAGACCCCCACCTCTGCTTGTCCAAGGGCTCAGGTGTTAACAGTACCCATCTGTGTTTGTTGAATGAATGAATGGCATTAGTTTCTTCTTCTTCTTCTTTTTTAAATTTATTATTATTTTTAGAGACAGGAGAGGGGAAAGAGGCAAAGAGGGAGAGAAACATCAATGTAGGGTTGCCTTTCACCTGCCTCCAGCTATGGACCTGGCTTGCAACCTGGTTATGTGCCCTGGCTGGGGAATTGAACCAGCGACCCTTGGGTTCGCAGGCTGGCGCCTTATCCACTGAGCCATACCAGCCAGGGCTGAACACGGTTTCTTTCTCTGGGCTGTAATTAATTGAAAAACCCAGGAAGAGGGAAGTTACATTTATGGGTGGGTGCTTTATGACACGTGAGGCTGGCATTATTATACCCACCGTCTGATGAGAAAACTGAGGCTTTAGAAGGTCAATAATTTGGCCACTCAGCTAGGAATGGATGGAGCTGGGACTTGAATTTATCTGAGTACCATGCCACCTCTCTGTCCTTTGTGTGTGAGGAGAGAGGATTCTGCTATCTCAGTGTGGCTACCAGTGGCAGGGAGGGAGCCCGAGATCTAGGGCAGCCTTGGCTCCAAGGTCCGTGACACTTTCTAGTCATTTTGCAATCAAACAGGCTAGCTCCAGACATCCAACCTGGGCAGGCCTCCGCTGCACTCAGCAGCCATGGGCAGCCTGTAGCTTTGGCTGCCAAGGCCACCAGAGGCCTGGCTATCAGTATTGTGGTTCCCTGCTCCCCTTTGGGAGCGAGAGATGGTGGTCACTGTGGAGAAAGTGAGGCTACTCTGTTAATATCCAACCTCCTGAAAAACCACTAGGAAGCATTTCATTTATGTACTAGTTTATTTGAGGCCAGCTCCCAGAAGGAGCAGTGAAAGACCCTCTCCAAGAGAGCTGTTCACAGAAAAAAAAGCAGCAAGATCCCCACACAAGGAGGAGACAAAACCACTCAGAGCCACTAGCTACTGTAGCAGGGGCCTAATCCCTTATCCACACACTAGCCTCAGGGACCCATGGTGAGGAACAGACCACAGGGGACTTCGCAGTGCATGACTTCCCCTGGGGCAGCTCACAATTCTCCTCCACCTGGACGTCCAGGACATAAGAGCAGACCAGGTCATGGCCAGAGGCCTGGTCTGCCCTTGTATGTTACAGGATTCTCTTTCATCAGGAGACACAGGTTCCCAAAAACGTGTCTAAAATGAGTTGAGTTTGGGATGGGACACCAACCAACAAAGCCTGCTGGTCAGGGCACAGCTCCATGCTTTCTGCAGGAACCCTGGTTCCCTGGTCTACAGCCTGTGGTCTGATCTATTGGAACCCCTTCCACAGAGACCACTCCAAGCCTGGGGGGAATGGGGCAGGAACAGGGGTCTGGCCTGGGCGCTCAGCTCTGCTGGGTCTTCCTTGGAGCGCTCAGCAAGAAAGGACAGCATCAGCGATACCTCGGGGGTGCCTGGCGGAACTATCGTCTTTCTCGTTCCTTCACAGCCCATTTCATTGGGGCTTGAGGGGAGGGGTAGGGAGGCTGGTGGAAGGCCACCTGAGGTTGCTTTTCAACTAAACTATCCATGCACAGGATAGAATTACTTGTATCAAGTGCACAAGACTTTCAATCCACTTGGTAATCAGACAGGACATCACTCGGGAGCCGCTCCAGCCTGAGATGACAGCATGTTTCCACCCACTTCACAGGTGGGGAAACTGAGGTGCAGGACAGTCTCTGAAGTTATCCACTCAAGCCAAGCAAGCTGTGGGGAATTCAGCATCCCTGAGCTCCACGGCCAGCGGGAACCTATGCAGAGGGCAGTAACATGCCATGGCCAGAGAAGCCATAGTAGTGAGGTGGCACTGGACACCACAGTGGAGAACACAGCTCCAGGGCCCACAGCCTGGCTCCAGCCCCCAAGGCCCTGGATTTCAGGACACTCATCTATAAAGCTAAGAGTCTGAACTGCCTTCCAGCCAGGGCATTCTGTGGGGTGGGTAGGGCAGCTCCTCTGGGCACTTGAACCAGACCATCTGCTGCCACCCATCCCTTGAGGAACCCACAGGCTCGACTTCTCAGCTCACCGAGCTCCTGGGCACAGATCCTGCGAACACAAGATGGAACAGCACAGGTCAGGGGACAGTGGCTGCGAATCCTGAGCTGGCACCTGAAGGGAGAGCCCTGTTGGGAGTCAGCATGTCGCTACCCTGGCCCCTGATGTACACGACAAGATCTGAGGATATCACATGATGGGAGGGCCGTTCCTGGCTGCGTGAAGATGGGTGTCAGGGGCCGCCTTTAGGTGCCTTCCGAGTAGCCTCCACAGCTGGGGAGAATGTAGGCCCTGGGTCTAGCATGGCCAGATGACACACAGGACGGCAGTCAGATTGGAATTTCAGGAAACGAATCACTTTTCAGTATAAGCATGTCCCAAATATTGCATAGGTCTTACTTATACTAAAAGGGTTCCTTGTTTATCTGACATGGAAATGTGGAAATCCTGCGTTTTTATTTGCTTGATCAGGCAACTCTGCCTGGGTCTCAGGCCCACCCCCACCGGGCCCCACAGCTGGCTGCAGTGGCTGACACTAGTTCCTGGGCCCAGCGGCGTCTTCCTGTCCTAGCTTTGAGCCTCTGAAGTTTTCTGCTGCCTGATCTAGCCGGCTCAGTTTCCGTCTCTCATTCTTGTCTCCATCTGCTCATCCCTGGCCCTCCTGCCCCTCACTGTCTGTCTTGGACTCCCTCCTGCACACCCAGCTGCCTTATAGGTGACACTGGTCAGCACATGAACACCACCGGGTGCTGAGGACTCAGACCCACTCCAAGGGGCCCATCTGACAGTGAGGAAGGCGAGACCCCTGAGGAAGGCGAGACCCCTGACCACAAGGGGAGAAGAAGGGATTAGGCTTTGCTCCCAGCACCGTGAGGAACATAGCCCGAGGCTCCGGGCCACAGCCCCTCTCACCCCAGGCTCTCGGGAGACCCTTCTTCACCCTGGAACAGGTTAAGGACCATTCAAGAGGCAGCTGGGCTGTGCCCTAATGGGGTGAACACTGTTTGTTCTGGACAAGGTGATGGGAAGGCAGTGGGAACAGCCTGCCCATGGCCAGGCTCCCAGGCTTCACCTGCCTGTGGTTCAGCAGGTCCAGCCTTGGAGCAGAGGGTCCTCTCAGACTGGTTCCACCAAGGATCCCAGCTGGGCAGCGGCAGAAGAGACCTTCTACTGCCTTCCCGCCCCAGGAAAAGGGCTGAGACCATTGGGACAAGCTGGGAGCCTCGAGTTGAGTCCCACCAGTGGCTCAGGGTGTCTGCTGTCTTTCCTAGCTAACAACACCTCAAACAACACCTCACCTCTGGGTGCCTCAGTTTCCTCCTCTGCTAGAGGGGAGCAAAAACATATCTACCTCATGGAAACCTTAGGTTTGGGTTTTTGTTTTTGTTTTTTAAGATTTTATTATTTTTAGAGAGAGGGGAAAGGAGAGAGGGAGAGAAACTCCAATGTGTGGTTGCCTTTCACCTGCCTCCAGCTACAAACCTGGCTGGAGACCTGGCTTGCAACCTGGTTATGTGCCCTGACTGGGAATTGAACCAGGGACCTTGGGGTTAACAACCCAGTGCCTATCCACTATCCAACCAGCCAAGGCTCTGTTGTTTCTTCTTATTCTTTTTAAAAAGATTTTATTTGTTTTAGAGAGAGGAAAGGGAGGGAGAGAAACATCAATATGTCGCTGCCTCTTGTGTACCCACATTGGGGTCCTGGCCCATAATCTAGACACGTGCCCTGACTGGTAATCAAACCAGCTACTCTTAGGTTCACGGGCCAGCACTCAGTCCACTGAACCACACCATCCAGGGCGAGAATGTTAAATTTAACTTCAATATAATCTATGCAGAGCTCTGAGCACAGCTCACGGAAATGGGAGGCCTTGGGTACCTGCTCCTTCTCTGTAGGCCCGGAGCCATCTCCAGTGTCATATCACATGATAATTAAGCAAACGGGTAGAAGCCCTTGGTTGAGCAGGGCCTCCCATCTAATCTCAGAGGGCCTGACACCCACCAACCACTAGAAGTGCAGAGGGCTGGGACTGAGAAGACTCTCTTCTCAGCCAAAGTGTGAGCATGATGTACAGTACAGGCTCAGTAGGGGAGAGGGGACTCCTCTTCCCAGCCTGAGTCTGGAGCCCAGGGAGCACAGCTGGCACCGGGGGGAGGGCCCAGGAGATGGAGACCCCCCTCACTGGGAAGGTCACGTTACCTGAGGAACAGAGAAGCTGCGGAGGAAGTCAAGGGGAGGGTGGCCATGGGGGTGCCAGGTGTACTCACACCTTTGTGCCATGGCTGGGCAGCCCAGCAGAATTTGTTTGGGTGTGTTGTGTTTTTATTTTTCCTTTTTTGCTGCTTTTAAAATTAATGTCTGGTGTCCCCACCCACCGCATCACAGAAGTAAACCCTGGAACTACAGACAGAGAAGGCTAGGCAGATGTCACACAGCCCTGGCAGACCGTGACCAGCACCTGCTGCAGGCTCGTCCAGGCTTCTTTTCTGTGTACTTTGTTCTGCTCCAACCTGAGGCCTATAGAGAGTCAGGACCGAGAGAGGAGGCCAAGGGGCATGACCAAGTGTCCCAAACGAGACCTATCTGGTTCACAACTGGCTCCTTCAATGGCTGGTCATGAGTCTGAGGGCCAGGCAGCACGGTGCTACAGTGACCAGGGCAAGGGCAGGCTCAGAGCTCTGGCTGGTACCTGAGTTCCTGGCCTACACATGGGATAGAACAGAAGTACCCACCTCAAGGGGCTGTGTGGGGTCAAATGAGGCAAAGTGTCAGAAGAGCCTGCCAACTTGCACCAGCTCTGGGTCCATTTCCTCATCTGCCTCCAATGGGGACAGCGGTGCTCGCCTTGCCGGGCTCTTTCTGGGAGAGGGAGGGGACCTGAGTGTGCCAGGCATTCAGCCTGAATGTAGTAAGAGTCCAAAAGCCTGGTAACCGGGATTCTGACTTCTAGGCACTAGTGTTGTCTGCTCTGGGACCCCCCTACAAGGCCAGCTTGGGGCCCCCATGAGGGGCTCTGCAATGTCAGCCCCACGAAGGGTCTGCTGGGTTATGACAGGGTCTTACCCTCAGAGCCATGGGCAAGTGAGAGGTCTGGGAAGAGGGAAGCTGGGGCATTGGGAGGGTTGGGGGAGGGGTATGAAGCCTGCAACCAGTGCAGGAGCTCAGCCAGCCCACACCAGCAGGAGGCAGGAGCAGCTCTGGCCTGGTGAATGCGGGAGGAGTCAGGGCTGGGTGACAGGAGCCTCTGTCCCCCTCCACCAGCCTGGCGGGAAGGCCCCAGGTACCTCAGAGAATCATAGGAACGTCAGCGCCACAGGACTGGCTGTTTGTGGGCCACTGGGAGGCTGGAGCCGGTGAGGAGCTGGGCGAATGGCAGGAAGGATGCTCCTGGCAGAGCTGCCTGCCCAGGGTGGGGTGCGTGGGGCCCCTTCGTCCTAGAATATGTGGTTCCGTAGTGCTCTGGGTCTCGACAGAGTCAAGCAAGACATGGTTTGGGGTCTTTGAACAAACAGACACCTCACCCACTGAGCAAGAAGAGATGTGGGTGGGTAGGACCTGGAAGGCAGCCTGGAGACCAGTTGTCTGTTTACCACTGGGAGCACGAGGCGCCGGTGCTCATTTAACTGTTACCCACCTGCTTCCAGCATTAATTTGCTCATCAAGAGTCCAAGCCAATGGCACCAGCAATAAAGGAAATTGCTTTTGAAGCTGACAGAGGCTGAGAATAGAGCTCTAAAACTGGCTCTCGTTCTCCTCTGGGAGAGCTGGGTCCCAGCCCAACGCAGGGCCATATATGTGTGGGGTTGCAGCATGAGGACCTAAGGAGAGATACCAAGCAGAACTTCCTAATGACAGGCATATTGAACCTCCTCCTTACAATTCTTTGAAAAAGCACCCCAGGTCTTCCTGACTAGGCACCCACTCATCTGCTCGGTGCTCCCCATGACCCGAGTAGTGAGATTCACTAAGACATTCCTCCTTTGAGGCTTTTCTGCTTTCAGGACTTGAACTTCCCTTTCCTGGTGCCTCCCAGAGCCATCTGCAACTGTGCTCCTGTCACCCTAGGCCACAGTGTGCCTGCAGAGGTGCTCAGCTTTCCCTGACACATCAGTCTCCCCTGTCTCCCTGAGGTGCTTGTGAGAGTTACTGGCTGGTGACTACTTAATATGCATGTTCCTGTTTGACCCCAAACAACCACCCTCAAGGTGGGCACTATTATCATCTACTTTGGGGAGGGAACTGAGACTCTGGGGGCCATTCTGCAAGGGGGTCTACCCGCCTCTGTCCAGGCTGTCTAGCTCTCTCCACCCCCCGCCGCACGCCCCGCAACCCCACCACCAGCTAAGAGAAAACTGCGCCCAATCTGGCCTCAGGCGCCTTCTCCCTCAGCCCCACTCTGGGCTGCCGGCTCATTGGAGACACAGGCGTGCAGGCGCCCAGCACCCCTGTGGATGAGCCCGAGGAGGTGCAGGGTGAGGGGCTGCCCCAGTCTTCCTGAGGTCCCTTGTCTTAAGACAATTGCCCGGGCTTTCCCTGGGCAAGGGGGCCGGCCAGAACTTTCAGGGTCTGGACTCCATCTGTTTGCCCTCCCCCGTACCTGCCTTCCTTCCCTATACCAGGACCACCACCTTCCTGGACCATGCCTCTGAGTTCCCGTTCCCGCCCCAATCTCCCTCTGGGGGCTGCTGACGCTGTCCTGGCCCCAGTGAGCTGAGCTCCCTCTGTTCCTCTGGCCCAAGAATCACACTCTTCACCGCATGGCCAAGGCTGACTGGAACATTCAAAGCAAAATTTGCTAAACCCTGGAGAAATAAAACTGAGGTGGAAGAGTAGCACCCAAACAAAGTAGAACTATCCACTCCCACTTCCTCTCTCCCCTGAGGGGGACCCTCTAAAGTCCTGTGGCATCAACAGTCCAGCCCCAGAGGGTGGCTCCTGTCCTCAGGGTCCTCAGCTGTTTCTTCTCCTTTAAGTAGGGTGTTGCGTGGTGGAACGGTGGCTCCCCAAAAGCATATACTCACCTCCTAATCCACAGGACCTGTGACTTGTTACCTTATTTGGAAATGGGTTCTTTGTCGATGTAATCAAGCTAAGGATTTGAGGCAAGGAGATCATCCTGGATTATCTGGGTGGGCCCTAAATCCAGTGACAAGTGTCCTTACAAGAGACTCGTAGAGGAGACAGACACAGCAGATGAGGAAGCAACGTGATGATAGAGGCAGAGTCTGGAGTGACCGTGTGCCACCAGCCAAGGAATGTCAAAGTGGCGGGGGGAGGGGGGACACGAAATAGTCTCTCCCAATCTTGAGGGAGCAGCCCTGTCTGTTTGATGTCAGACTTCTGGCACCAAATGGAGAGAGTGCACTTCTAGTGTTTTCAGCAACCCAGAAGTGGTCATCTACAACAGCCTTACAAAATGGTTGGGATGTTACCTGACTTCCACTATCACCCACAAGCCGTCCTCAGTGACATGGGTTTGTTCAGGCAAATCTCCCCCTCAGGCTTCAGATCTCCATTCCCGGTGGCGTCATGGACACCTCCGCCTGTCTATCCCACAGGAACCTCAGAGCCAACATGTTATGTAAACTCCAAACTGGCTCCTTCTCCATGCTCCCCCTTCCACGAATGGTGCAACTCCCTCCAACCTGCCAGGCCTCCCCCATCTCCCTGTCCTTCCTGCTCTAGACCACCAGCCCCTGAGCAGTTCTCTCTGGGAGTCACCCAGCTCACGTCTCTGTTTACATGGCACCCTTTCAAAGGAGCCCAGCAATACTGAGGATGGGTGAAAATGACACTCCGCCACTGCTTTCTCATGCAAGTCACTGCGTCCAGGGTGAGGATCCATTTTCAGCAAGTTGCCAGAGGGTGTCCGCTGGAGAGAGGGGGATCTTCCACCATCCCCACTTGGCTCTTGGGGGACATATCCCAGCTGAAACAGGTCTCAGTTGTCAGTTCTTAAGGACACCGACGTCACTGCTCACTTGATTTATTCCACAATCCGTACCCAGCTGCATCAGAACAGCAAAACCAGCTCCTCCACCACCAGCATGATGGCTAAAAACATTTCTGATGTCTTCAGTTCTTTCATCTGCAGAGTATGTCCCACTAGGTACACAGTCAAATTGCTGTGAGAATCACTTGTTACACCTTCTTTGTGGCTATGTCATTTAACTACATACAAGGTTCCTTTGTTTTATTGCAGTTTTTGATTTTTGGAAAATTATTTTCATGTTTCATTTTAAAATTTGTGCTTTCATTAATTTTTATTTTTAAAGAGGTCATGCATTCACATGGTAACCTAAATAAAGATTAAGATACTCAATGATACATGTACACAATGGAATACTACACAGCAGAAAGAAAGAAGGAACTCCTAACATTTGCAACAACATGGATGGAACTAGAAAGGATTGTGATTAGTGAAATAAAGTAGTCAGTGAAAGACGAATACCATATGATCTCACCCATTACAGGACAATAATGAATAAAACAAACAACAACTAAAACAGAACCAGATATATGAATGCAGTGAATAGGCCTTCAGTGGGCAGGGGGAAGGGGGTTGGGGGGAGGGGGAGGAAGAGGCAAGGAAGGGGAGCAGTTCAGACCAGAACCTAGTATGGAAGAACCATTGACATGGACAACGAGTGGGACTGACTTTGCGTGGGGAAGGGGAGGTAGGGAAGGGGACAGAGGGGAGTAAAAAGGGGATGGATGTAATACAACAACAATAAAATTAAATTAAAAAAAAAAAGATACTCAATGAAAAATATTCCTGTCTCCATTTTCCTCTTTCCAATTACTTTTATTACTATCTTTCCTTCCAGAGTTTTTAAAAAATGCAGGCAAGGCCCTGGCTGGTGGCTCAGTGGATAGGCACTGACCTGCAAACCCAAAGGTCATTGGTTCGATTCCCAGCCAGGGCACATAACCAGGTTGCAAGCCAGGTCTCTAGCCAAGTCCGTAGCTGGAGGCAGGTGAAAGGCAACCATACATTGATGTCTCTCTCCCTCTCTGCCTCTCTCCCTGCCCTTCTCTCTAAAAATAATAAACAAAATCTTTTTTAAAAATGCAGGCAAATAGATATTTGCTATTACACATATGTATGTACTGTAGTTTACTCTATGTGCTGTTTGGCACAGCATCATTTCATAAAAGTTCCTAAAAGCCAATCTCCTTTTTTATAGCTGCATAGAATTAATTTTATAAATGCAGAAGTTATTTAACTAGCCCACTACTGATTGATATTTTGGTTGTTTTATGTATTTTGCTATGACAAATGGTTTACATGTAAATTTTTAATAATTTTGCAAACTGTTTCCACAGTTCCACATAGCCAAACCTACAAAACAAAGTATATCTAATAAATCTAGCATCTATCTCTGCCCCATCTTTAACATTTAAAAATTTTTATTTCATCTCTCCGGGAGGTCAGTCCATAGGAGTAGATAAAAAAGATTCTTTACTACTTTTATTTTTTTAACAGTTGCATAGTATTACATTATGTAAATATATCACAGTATATTGGCTTGCTTTCAGTAGGAGCCATTTGGGTTGTTCTGACATTTTGCTATTACAAATAGCTGTTGAGTGTATTTCTGAAGCCCCTGGAAAACCACCGAGTCTGGCATTTTAAAGGTTCTGGTTCCCCAGCCCTGTTCTGTATGAGCTGCCGGATGCTCCTTTCAGAACACGCCCTGGGTTTCAGAGAACTGCCTCCCCTCAGCCGCCCACACCAGCTGCAGCCACCCTGAGCCGCAGAGACGGCCTCGGGGAGCCCCAAGCCTGTGAGGAGGTTTGGGCCCTCCATGTTGGCAGGGGACAGCGGATCCAGATTCAGGACACGAGAGCTTTTAGCATATAGAGAGAAAGTCACATACTTAACATGTATAGAGGAATGTGATCTGCTCCATGAGAGGAGTCTCGGGACCCAGAGTTCAGCTGAGGAGAAGCTTCCTATCCTCAGTTTCCCTCCTGAAGGACCTGCGAACAGGATTCTCGTAGAACATCCAAGTCTTTTTCCCTCAGTCGTGCTCTTTATTTTTTCAACGCTTGTTTGTTGCACATGGCGTACAAAGGTACATTCCTTCCTACCCTGGCGATCACAAATACCCAGTTATGAATTAAAGCTGTTTGAGTCATAACATCTGAATTAAACAGATGCACTTGGACTTACCACGCGAACGAGTAGGTGGGAGCACGTGCGCCCGTGTGAACGTCTCTAGTCTGCGTTTGCAATGTACCCAAACGGATGGATGAGACACTAATCAGGACAGGCTAATCAGGACTAATCAGGACAACATGTGGCAGCTGGAGGGAAAAGAGGGGCCCACCTGAGAAAGAGAGACCCTATTTGGCAGCCTTCCTCCCTCGGGGGAAGGAAATGGAAGGGGGAGCAGAGAGGCTGGAGTGGCCGGTCCAGAAAAGTGAGAAGCGGGATGTGGTTGATGACTGCCCCGCCAGTGGGGTGCAAATTATTCATGGGGAGCTGCAGGAGTCCAGTGGAAAGAACCCTGGGCTGGTGATAAGGAGGGCGTGTGACCTTGGCTGAGCTCCGCTCGGCCCTGAGCAAGTCACTTAAACTCTGCAGAAGCACCTGTGACAATGCATGGGACAGTCTTCTTTCTGCCCTCTGCATCTCAAAGAACCCTTTCTGCAGCAAAGCAGGGGACAGACCGTCCAATACAACCAAACACGTGGGGGGTCCAGGTGGGGACACGGAGGCCACTTGCCCCAGCATCCGGGGAGCATCTTGATCCTGGGTCAAGTGGGAGCAGCTGCCGGTGTGGGGGCTTCCTGGAGCAGAGTGGCCCTGAGGCCCTGGGCCTCTAGGGAAGAGCAAGGAGACTTTCCAGGGTGGGAGCCCTGGCAGGAACACAGATCATTTTCCTTGCAAAAACGAAATTCAAATCTGAGGAGGTATCAGAGCTATGGGAGGCAGAGGGACACAGATGTGTCCGGGAGCCTCTGAGTGGCAGGGACCACGGCCCTTGGGAGCACCAGACCAGGGTCCTGCCTGAGCTCTCCTTTTTGCAGGCCTGAGCTCTCAGACTGTGGGTGCTGGTTGTCCCCTCAGGCCAGTCTTGGCGTTTCCCCAGGGCTGTGTCTGGGGCCAGGGCTGGGTGAACTTGGACTCCAAGGCCTCCTAATCCCCGAGGGACCCAGCTGGGGAGGCTGAGATGGCCGCTTGGCCACCGCCAGCACATGCATTAGTAATAGCCACCGATCCTGCTGGCCCTGCGCCCTGTTTCCAGCGGGGGGCAGTAACCAGAGCTGGGTGCCCCCTGCCCGATGGAGGAGCCATCGGATACCGCCTCTGCTCCTGGTCCTTAGTCTCTGCATCAACATGAAGAGGCAAGCAGACCAGTTCTTTCTCCTCCGATATCCTGAGCATCCATGGTTCACTTTGTCACTTCTTTCAGAGGTTTCCCTAGTACGGAAGTGTTAGAAGAAGACCTGGGAGGCCTCTTAGGTCACCTGTGCTGGGGTGCAAGGCCTGCCTGGGCTGGGCCTGTTTCCTCACTGGAGTGATAGGTCTGTTCTGAGGCCAGCCCTGGCCCTCGAGTGCTGGACCCAGGGACTTGGTCTCTGCTGTAATAGGGGTCACAGCAGAGTGGGTGGGGGCCCAGGAGGGCCACAGCAGGCCATGGCAGGCTAGACTCTGTGCTAAAGAGCAGCAGAGGTGCAGCTGCAGGGGCTCCTGAGGGTGCGTTCAGACCAGGCAGGATTGGAGGATGACAAGGTTTGAGGAGAGTAGGGTGGGGGCAGGGGAGAACCACAGCTCAGGGGCCAGTGGGGTGCTCACCCTTCACTGTTTTCCTGGGGGTGGCCCAAGTGGAGGAGGGAGGAGGCCTTGGGAAGCTCACCTGCCCCCAGGGCAGAGCTCCAGGCCCTGCCTCTCCCCCTGCACCTCCTGATGGTCCCTTTACTCCCTCAGTAGCAATAGGATGTCCCTAAGGGACACGCTCTGTCCCGTGGTCTCTGGCCTGTCTCCAGCCGCTGCTCTCGGTTGGAAAAATCTTGGTTACCCCAAAGAGCCTCTCCTGAGAGCCCTGTAATTCTCCCCATGAGAGATAAGACAGTGTTTCCCAAACACTCCACACTGGAGAAAAATATACCTCCAGAAATTAGGCCATCAGCAAGGGGATAGGCCTGGGTAGGAGAAACTTGGGTGGGGGTTGTTAAACACGTCCTCGGTGGGGATTTGGGGCAGCCCAAGGGCCCTGAAAAAGTGTGGCTCCCAGGGGAAGGGGGCGGAGGAATTCCACATGGAAGGGGTGGCCAGCCCAGACTGGGAGACCAGCTCTGGGACCCTCAGGAAGGAGGACAGTATAGCCCACTTCCCACTAGCCCACCCTTGGCCATGAATGTGCCTCAAGGCTGCTCTGAACAGAGCCGCCACCTGTGGACTCTGGGATCATGATGGGAATAGTGGGGGACAGGCAGACGGTACAGAGACAAGGGTGTTGGGGGCTGGATGACCACAGTGGTCTCTGGCCATGGGTTTCACAGGGCCCAGGGTTTCCATCGACTGCCCAATGCCAGGCCCCAGAGGCCAAGACCAGAGGCTGCTGCGCCTGCCTAGCTTTCTCCCTAGGGCCATCCTTCTTCCATGCCTGGGATTTCCAGATGACAAGCAGAGGGATGGTGGGAGCGCAGAACCTGGACCAGGGTGAGGACACAACCTGCCCTCAGAGCTTCTTGCTGATCATCGCACACGTGGAGCGAGCGGGCCAGACACACCAGTCCAAGCGCCAGGTTTCGGGCCTCTGGGAAGAGGGCAGGAGGGAGGGTGTCCCCTTCCGGCCCAGCTCCGAGGCCTGACTGCAGGCAAGGGGTGGCTCTCTTCCTGCAGACTCAGGGCTCCCCTGTCCCCCACTTCTGGGCAGCCAGCAGAACAGCTGACTCTCTAGCACCTGCCAAGGCCCTGCTGACGTGGTCACGGCAGAGGCAGTGGCTAAATAATTCAGCCCAGCTGGGTATCTTGACTCCACGTGGGAGGCCAAGGGCTGGCCCTGAAGCGTCCACCAGGTAGAGAGGCTGATCCCCTGCCTCCTGCAGAGCCTCTCTGCCCTGCAGAGGGTTTCACAGGCTGGGTTCCCTCAACAGGCCCAACGCCCCCCACCCTCTGCTTCCCTAGAGCTGCAGCCAAGCTGGAGCCTTTCTTTCCATCCCGAATCCCCAGGCTCTCCTGCTCCACCCCCTCCACGCTGATGCCGTCTGCACCTCCCCTCTGCTTGGCTTCCAGCCCCTCCTGGACAGCGTGACAGCCCCTGGCTGGGCTCCCTGCCTGCAGAATAGCCCCCATTCACTCTGCACAGGACGTGCCACCCCTCCTTCAGGCCTATCCGTGGCAACCATGTCCCTGGCCCTGCCTGCCCCCTCCTCACGCTGCAGGAGCAGGAGACCCGCAGCGCGGCTCCCTCCTTGCTGCTCCAGCCTCTCCGCTCTCACCCAGGCCTCCTCCTCGGCCTGGGATGTCACCCAACCCCACTCCCACCCCGCCCCAAAGCCTGGCCAGCCTCCGTCATCTTGTCCCCTCGACAGGCCAGACCAGAAGGGTCCTCCCGGGAACCTTTCCTGAACACACTGCTCCGCTGCATCTCTGTCACAGCCCCTCCCACGAAGCTGAAGAACTTCCAGCCACGTCTGTCTTTCCGCCAGGGCACATTTTGTCTGTGTGTGCGCTTTCAACTTTTTGTTACATGGTTATCAGGTGTTCTACCTAATTATGTTTCTTTTTTTTTCCTTTTTTGGCAATACTGTATATACATAATAAAATGCTCACTCAGACTGCTCTCTGTCCTTCTCACACCCCAGGCCTTCTGCCACCTGGGATTAGGTGCCCGAGGAAACTAGGAAGTGTGAGTGAGACACTAGCCAAAAATAATAGGTGCAGGAACAGCCCCCTAGAGATGTCAGATATTGGAATGATCAGTCTCTAAAACACATACTCTATTTATAGAAATGAAAAACAAACTTGGAAAGATTGACAACAAATAGGAAATGATTTTTTTAAGTGACATAGTAGGAACAAGAACCCACTAGAACTTCTAGAACTTTAATACAATACATGCTTGGTAAATGGAGCATTCTACAGCTATTTAAAAGAATGAAGCAGCTCTGTATGTGCAGACGTGGAATTATTACCAGGAAAGACAAAGCAATACATGGAGCAGTGTGTGGAATATGCTTCCGTTTTCATATAAAAACGGTTGCTTTAAAAAAAATTTGAAATGATTAAATTTATTGAGAGCGAGAAAGGGAGGGAGAAACATTGGTTGATTGCCTCTCATATGCACCCCAAATGGGGATCAGACTCACAACCCAGGCATGTGCCCTGACCAGGAATCGAACAGGTGGCCTTCACAGGGGGCTGCCCAACCACCTGAGCCTTGCCAGCTAGGGAAAGATGTTACTTCTGATTATACACACAGGGCCATCTCTGGGAGGCACCGATAAAGCTACAGAGGTTGCCTCTGGGAAAGGAATGGGAGTATGAGGGAGGGGGAAGGACAAACTTATTTTTGCTCAAAAAATTAAATTTCTCTGGTCAGGTAGCTCAGTTGGTTAGAGTGTTGTCCAGATACACCACGGTTCAGGGCTTGATCCTCAGCCAGGACACATATAGGAATCAACCAATAAATGCATAAATGAGTGGACAAACAAATCAACGTTTTTGTTTTCTCTCTCTTTCCAAAATCAATAAAAAATAACTTAAAAATTAATTAAAATGAAATTAATTTAAAATCAAGATTATTATTTTTTTTAAATATTTTATTTATTATTATTTTTAGAGAGAGGAGAAGGGAGAGAGGTAGAGAGGGAGAGAGATCCATGTATGGTTGCCTTTCACCTGCCTCCAGCTACAGACCTGGCTCTAGATCTGGCTTGCAACCTGGTTATGTGCCCTGGCTGGGAATCAAACCAGAGATCTTTGGGTTCACAAGCTGGCACCTTATCCACCAGACAGGGCCTTAAAGCAAGATTATTTTTAAGAGCATTTTAGCTTCACAGTAAAATTGAGGGGAAGGTACAGAGATCTCCCATACATCCTTTGCACCTCCACCCCCATCGCCATCCCCGACGCACAGGCACAGCCCTCCCCACTGTCAACAGAGCAGTTCATTTGTTACAATTGGTGAACCTACACTGACTCACCATTCTCACCAGAGTCCATGGTTCACATTAGGGTCCGCTCTTGGTGGTGCACATTCTATGGGTCTGGGCAAATGAAAGTCCCATGTGTCCACCATCATGGCAAGGAACAGGGTCATTTCACTGCCCTATTGATCCCAGTGCTCTGCCTGGTCACCACCCCCACCCTCAGCTAGATCCCTGGCAGTCAGTGATCTTTTTACCTTCTCCATAGTTTTGTTTTCCCCAGGTTGTCATACAGCTGGGTTCATCTACATGGGTGTGTAGACTTCCACATGCTTCTTTTGCTTAGTAATATGCTGCTCAGGTTCCTCCATGTCTCTTCCCAGATGGCTGGCTCATTCCTTCTTCTTCTTCTTCTTCTTCTTTTTTTTTTTTTTTATATTTTATTTCATTATTTTTAGAAAGAGGGGAAGGGAGAGAGGCAGAGAGGGAGAGAGACATCAATGTATGGTTGTGTTTCACCTGCCTCCAGCCACAGATCTGACTGGAGACCTGGTTTGAAACCTGGTTATGTGCCCTGGCTGGGGAATCGAACCTGCGACCTTAGGGTTCGCAGGCCGGAACCTTATCCACTGTGTTACCAGCCAGGGCTTCATTCCTTCTTAGTACTGAGTAATAGTCTATTGTCTAGATGTTTCAGTTTATTTAAGCATTCACCTGATGAAGGACATCGTGGTTGCTTTCAAGATTTGGCAATTATGAATAAAACTGCTATAAACATCTGTGTGCAGGGTTTTTTGTTTTTGGTTGTTTTGTTTTGTTTTGCTTTTGTGGACTTAAGTTTTCAGTTCCTTTGGATAAATAGCAAGGAGCACAATTGCTGGATCCTATGGTAAGATGTTTGTTCAGTTTTATAAGGAAGAGCCAAGAGATATTTTAAAAAATATTTCATTTCTTTTTAGAGAGAGGGGAAAGGAGGGAGAAAACGAGCGAGAGAAACATTAATGTGTGAGAGAAACAGGGATGGGTTGAATCTTGTGCGCCTCTAACTGGGGACCTGGCCCATAACCCAGGCATGTGCCCTGACTGGGAATTGAACTGGCAACCCTTCGGTTCGCAGGCTGACACTCAATCCACTGAGCCACACCAGCCAGGACTCCATGGGTTTTTAATGTTGTTACCTGTTCACCTATGACTCCCAAATTGGATGTTCCCACCAGGCCTTAACCCTGAACACCAGCCTTGTTTGCACAACATCGTACTTGACATTTTCACTTGTGGATGATCTTCTCCAACTCATACCTAATGATCCCCATACCTATGATTCTGTTTCTATTCTGGTTGTTTGCTTAGTTTCTTCTTGTTTTTGTTTGTGAGATTCTATTGTTGATAGTTGTGAGTCATTTAATGTTCATAGTTTTGATCTTCTTTTTCTTAAATAAGGTCCTTTAACATTTCATATAATAATGGCTTGGTGATGACAAACTCCTTTAGCTTTACCTTGTCTGGGAAGCACTGTATCTGCCCTTCCATTCTAAATGATAGCTTTGCTGGATAGAGTAATCTTGGTTGTAGGTCCTTGCTTTTCATCATTTTTAATAGTTCTTGCCAGTTCCTTGTTGCCTGAAAAGTTTCTTTTGAGAAATCAGCTGATAGTCTTATAGGCACCCCTTTGTAGCTCTATTCTTTTCTCTTGCTGCTTTTAAGATTATCTCTTTATCTTTAAACCTTGGCATTTTAATTGTGATGTGTCTTGGTGTGGTCCTGTTTGGGTCTAGCTTGTTTGGGATTCTCTGTGCTTCCTGGACTTGCATGTCTATTTTCTTCACCAAATTTGGAAAGTTTCCTTTCATTATTTTTTCACATAAGTTTTCAATTTCTTGCTCTCTTTTACTTCTGGCACCCCTATGATTCAGATGTTGGCATGTTTAAAGTTGTCCCAGAGGTTCCTAAGCATCTCCTTATTTTTTCCAATTCTTGTTTTCCTCCTTTTGTACTGGTTAAATGTTTGTTTCTTCCTTATGTTCTTTTTTTTTTTTTTAAGATTTTATTTTTCAGAGAGAGGCAGAGAGGGAGAGAGACATCAATGTATGTTGCCTTTCACCTGCCTCCAGCTACAGACCTGGCTGGAGACCTGGCCTGCAACCTGGTTATGTGCCCTGGGCTGGGAATCGAACCAGTGACCCCCAGGTTCACAGGCCAGCACCTTATCCACTGTACCACCAGCCAGGGCTTGTTTCTTCCTTATGTTTTTAATCATTGATTTGAACCTTTGTTTCCTTCATTTCATCATTGGTTTCACATGAATTTTCCTTCATTTCATTTAGTTAGCACAGCCTTCACTTCTTCCCTTATGCATTTACCATACTTAAGCATATCTATCAAGTCTGTGAACACTTTTATCACCAGAATCTTGAACTCTGCATCTGTTAGTTTGGCTCACTGGAACCTTGATCTGTTCTCCCTTTTGGGGCCATACTTCACTGTCTCCTCAACTTGACAGGCTCCTGTGTTTGCCCCTGTGCCTTACGTAGAGTTGTTGCACCTGTCAGATTGTAAGGGGTGGAGCTTTATGTATACGTCATACCGGGCAGCCCATTTCACGCTGTGGCACTGTGTTTGGGGGAGGGGTCCCAGAGGGAACAGTGCTGCCTGCTTTGCACTCTCCCCCTTTTCACTAAAGAAGCAGTCTCTCAGCAGAGCCCGGCAGTTTCCTCCGCCATGCCAACCCTCACTGGTTTTCACAGACACAATATGGCTCTATTTCCCCTGGTGCTGGAATCATGAGCTGCCTGGTCCAGGCTGGGGCTGGGATAGATCCTAAGGTGCTACCGTTGGTGCTGCCACCGTAGAAGTTGCTGTCACCACTGCCTCCTGCGCCACCACACCCTGACCCCTCTGCCACAGCTCCGTTCCTCCTGTCTGGTGAGTATTTCTCCTCTGTTTCCTCATTAGACTTCCCTTCAGTTTTCTACGGCTCTTGATTGTTTTTATAGTTTTGAGGTAGTTGTAGTCCTTCTTCGTTGTGAAGGGAGCTGCAGTGTGCCTCCCTACGCCCCTACCTTGGCCAGGAGCAACCCTTCTTTACTACTTTTCGATAAGAATCTTAAAAATCCGTCTGAACCGTTAAGTGTTGGTAGGATTCACCAAGGAAGCTGGTTGTTGCCTGAGCTGGACTTGTGTGTAAGAAATTCCCTGTGTTGGTGTCTTTGGGTCCTTCCTCCTGAGTTGGTTGAGGTACTCGGAGGAATCCTTGTGTTTCCTGCCTCCGCGGCAGAAGCCCGACTGCCAGGACCCTGAGTGGAAGAAGGCGGTTGAGGCCATACTGTTCTTCCGTGAGCTGTTAATTTTCACTCTAAGCCCTGTTTTCCAGTGTGGTAATTTCTCGTTAGCTGCACGTTATGGCCCTGCCTTGCTGTTTCCCTCTCAAAACCCTCTGCTCTGCCCTGCTCAGTTGTGGGAGGGGGACAGTCAGTGGCTTGGGGCACAAGATTGCGGGGAGACTGAGGCAGAGTCATTTTTAATATTTTGAAGTATATCCGTACTGCTTTTCACAGTGGCTGCTCCAGGCTGCACTCCCACCAACAGCCTAGAATGGGTTCCCGTTCTCCACATCCTTGTCAGCACTTGTTTGTTGACTTACCGATGAGAGCCATTCTGACAGGTGGGAGATGGTTTTGTATTGTGGCTTTAATTTTTTTTTTTAAGATTTTATTTATTTATTTTTAGGAAGAGGAGAAGGGAGGGGAAAATAGAGGGAAAGAAACATCGATGTGCAAGAGAAACAGTCAGTTGCCTGATGCACGCCCTCAACTGGGGACCTGGCCTGCAACCCAGGCATGTGCCCTGGCTGGGAATAGAACCAGCAACCCTTTGGTTTGCAGGCTGGTGCTTAATCCACTGAGCCACACCAGCCAGGGCAGGAATAGAGTTTTGTTTTGTTTTGTTTTTTAAATTTTATTGTTGTTGTATTACATCCATCCCCTTTTTGCTCCCCTCTGTCCCCCTCCCCACCCACCCATTCCCCCCAAAGTCAATCCCACCTGTTGTCCATGTCCATGAGGAACAGAGTTTTGATGAGAAGAAATTTTTGTTTCCTTTTGCTTTTAATCCATCATATTAATAGCTACATGTACTCCTGTTTTCCAGTTCCCAACAATGTTGTTTGCTCTTGTTAACTCTTTCTCTCTTGTTCCTGTGGTTACACTGTGTCCTCTCTTGTAACCCTTTACCATCCTTTAGTGAGGTTTGGTAAGAGTGAGGTTACCTGTGTGGTTGATTGGTCTTCTTAACTGGAGGCCATCATCTCTGACTCTGATTTAAGTCTTGGCTTACATCTATTCTTTTTTAAAATTTATTTTTACTTTTAATATTTCATTCATTTATTTTTAGAGAGAAGGGAAGAGAGGGAGAGAAACAACAGTATGTGGTTGCCTCTCACACGCCTCCACCTGGGGACCTGACCACGAAACCCAGGCATGTGTCCTGACTGGGAACCGAACTGGTGACCCCAGCGCTCAATCCGTTGAGCCACACCAGCCAGGGCTAAACCTATTCTTTAATCTGCACTTCAAGGAATCTGTCCTCCAGGGCCTAGGGTGTGGCATTTCAGATTCTATGCAGCCTCGGTAATTTTGGCTTGTAACTGCACCTTCCAATTTTCTCACCTGAATAGTTGAAGGTGTTTATTAGTCAGGATTCCAGATCATTAAAGACAGAGAGCCAGTGGAATGGGCTTTGACAAAGGAAAGGAAAAAAGAAAAAAAAAAAAAAAAAAAGGCTTTAACATTCTCTTCTAGAGCCAAGGCCGGGGGAAGGAGGTTCTCAGGCACTACCCTTCCACCTTGCTCCAGGCCCACCTCCTGCCAGCATAGCATCCCTGGAGGGAAAAGGATCTTCTTTTCCCAGTAGTTGGAACCCAAGTGTGTGTGTGTGGAAGGGAGGGGGCTCCTCTCAGGTGAGGGCACTTGATTGGCCGGCAGAGTGGGGGCCACCCCTAGAGGGAGAGGAAGAGGGTGTTAGTTTCCCTCCACACACCACATAGACTAGAGGGAGTAAGGAGGGGTAGTTCCCCTGAGCAGCATAGCAGCACTGACGCCAGAAGATGGAACAGGTGCTGGGCAGGCAAAAGTAACAGGTGTCCACTGCAGGCGCATCACACCAGCCTCAGCCTTGATGTAAATCAAACCCTTAGTTCGATGCCTGGAACTTGAAAACATCAGCTGCTTGCTGTTGTGATTATTGTCAGTATTAACAGGGAGACTCTATGGCTTGCCTTCTTATCCTTCAGAACTAATTCCATTGCCAGGGATGCAAATAGGCACAAGGCTATGGCACCCCTTGGCCCCCTGAGACATGAAGTTGGCAGCCAGGTTTAGTGAGGCCTCCTGATCCAGTGCTCCTCTTACCAGGCAGGTCTCCTCTCTTTCTCAAGTCAAGTCAAGGCCCAGTTCATCCCTGCCTCCTCCTCCATGCAGCCTTCCTGCACACCTTGCTGAGAGAACACACATGAAACAGTTTGCCACCAATTGGCACTGTCAGCTTAAATAAATTGTTAACTGCTCAGGGCCTGGGTCTGGGTCTCACATGCCTTCAGTTACAGCTTCCCTATCCTTCCCCTTTCCTCCCAGAGCCCTAATGCAAATCTGGCCACACAGCATGATCCAGTACCTGCCAGGCAATCCAGGCAGCTAGCCAGTGTCAAGGCCTGGAGGGCATGGCCCCGGCCTGCTGGAGGACATTAGATCACGGGACAGTTGGGCCATCTCTATCAGGAGTTGAACTCAGCTGCTAGTAACTAGCAGAGATTCCTCTGTGTATCCCCAAAGCCAGCCTTCCCCATTCTGCAGTAAAAGAACTCCAATGTTTCATAACCCCACATTTAAAAAAATATTTTTAAAATACACAAAAAGGGAGGGAGAAACATCCATGTGTGAGAGGTGCTGCTGCAATTGGCTGCCTCTTGTATGCCCCCAACTAGGAACCTGGCCCGCAGCCCAGGCCCTGTCCTAATGGGGAATCAAACCAGCAACGCTTTGGTTCACAGTCTGGTGTTCAATTCACTGAGCCACATCAGCCAGGGCCCAATTTTTTTTTTTTTTTTAAAGATTTTATTCATTATTTTTAGAGAGAAGGGCAGGGAGGAAGGAAGAAAGGGAGAAAAATATCAATGTATGGCTGCCTTTCACCTGCCTCCAGCTAAGGACCTGGCTGGAGACCTGGTTATGTGCCCTGACTGGGGAATTGAACCAGCAATCTTTGAGTTCACAGGCCAGCGCCTATCCACTGAGCCACCAGCCAGGGTGACAGGGCCCGATATATTAAAAAAAAAACAAAAACAAAAAAACTCTCAATACTTGATTTAACAGCAGAACTTTAAAGGAACTTTTATTATGAAAAAATTTATAATCTATTCAAAAGTGGAGGGAATGGTATAAAGAACTTCCATACACCCACCACTCAGCTTCAGCAATTGTTTCCACATGCTCATCTTGTTACAACAGTTACATTTTTTCCACTATTGGGTTATTTTGAAACAAATCATATCATTTTATCCATCAATCCACGTGTATTTCAAAAAGGTAGTCTTTGAACACACACACACACATTCACACACAAAACTATACCTTTTCATAGCTAACAAACAATAATTCCTTACATCATCCCATTACCCTTCAGTTCAAGTTTCTCCAGTGGTCCCATAGTACTTTTATTTATTTTTTAAAAGATTTTATTTATTATTTTTAGAGAGAAGTGCAGGGAGAGAGGCAGAGAGGGACAGAGACATCAATGTATGGTCGCCTTTCACCTGCCTCCAGCCACAGACCTGGCTGGAGACCTGGCTTGCAACCTGGTTATATGCCCTGGCTTGGAATTGAACCAGAGAACTTTGGATTTGCAGGCTCGTGCCTTATCCACTGTGCCACCAGGCAGGGCCTCAGCCATAGTACTTTTAAAGAGCTGACTTGTTTTAACTGGATTGGAAAACACAAGATCCACATGGTGCGTGAACAGAACTCCAGTGTTATTCGAGGGAGCAATGTGGTGGCTGAAGGAGCGCATTTCCCCACTTCCCTGTGTGTCAGTTTGGCCAAAGAGGTAGAATGGAAGTGTGGAGGAGGATTCCAAGAAGACTCCTTAAAAGGAGCTGTCAGCTGGGAGATGAGCACCTTTCATTCTCCCCTCCTTTCTTCTTCCTGCTGCTGGAACTTGAGATCGGATTTCTGGAGCTGTAGCATCGATCTCGGACCCCGGGGTGACCTTGCACAGCCCAAGTAGGACGGCAGGCAGACAGAAGGAAAGTTGGGAGCTGATTTTCCACCCCACTACTGTGTCTGGTCTTTATTATCAAACCATTTAAGATTAGGTTCAGCTTTAATACATAGAAAACAAACATTTTAAAAGTAGTGGCTTAAACATGATAGAAGTTATTTTTCTCTCTCACGTAAAAGAAGCCTAGAGGTACGCAGTCCACACTTAAGACATTGGTTCCACAAAGTCATAGAGTATTAGCTGCCTATGGCTGTGTAACTAATGATACCCCACACGTGGAAGCATGAAACCACAACTGATTTCCCAGTCCCGTTTCTGAGGGTGGGGAACGTGGGATTCCTGAGGTCTGGACTCCAGTCCTTTCTAGCCTGACTGAGTCTGGAGGAGCCACGAGTTTCAGACTGGGGCTCCCAGCCCTGTCAGTCTCTCCAAAGGGCAGCTCAAACCGCCAGCTGACTGCCCCCTGAGCAAGAGAGAGCACACACCCAAGGTGGAAGGCGGCCTTCCCTCAGTTCTGGAGGTGAGCACTCCTAGGCCTCTCATCCTTCCTGTCCTTCCCGGCCTTCCTCTCCATGGCTCCTGCCTGGTTGGTCCACCACCCTGACCTGTAGCCTGGCTCATTGTCCCTCCCCTCCAGCCCTCTTGCTTTTGAAGACACTTCAGGTCCCTGCCCATTTCTCTGTTCCTCTGTCCTTCCTCCTTTAAAAATAATATTTATTTATTTTTAGAGAAAGGAGAAGGGAGGGAGAAAGAGAGGGAGAGAAACATCATGCGCCAGAGATACGCTGATGGGTTGCCTCTAACACACACCCCCCAACTCGTAGGGGAGGGGGCTCCATAGAGTGGGGGGCACAGCGAATGGAGGTGCTTTGTGGCCTCTCTGCGAACCCCATTTCCATTGGGGGACGGGGCGACTCTTCCCCCAGAGTGATTATGTTTGAGGAGTTAGGTCTACATCCCTCTCCTTTCTTGTCCCCACCACTTACATACGACAGGGGCTGTTCAGTCTTTCCCACATGATGCAGAGAGGAGGGGGTGGCTGTTAGATGCAGGCCTGGCGGCCCACGACAGCTTTCAGCGGTGGCCTTGGCCTGAGGTCCAGCTCCAGAGTCCCTGGCTCCTCTCATTTGCCAAGTCTTGCTTGCAACCTCCAGGGTATTCTGGGGCCCCACCTTGACCTTCCAACAAACACGCCCCTGCTTAAGTAGCCACATCTGTTTCTGGCCACCAGGACCCCGGCAAGGTGGCTGAGGGGTGTCAGGAGCTCGCCTGGCAGGAGCTAGGAGGGGTCAAGGCCAGGGTGTCAGGGGGATGGTTTCTCCAAGTGCGGCCCGTTTCCCAGGCTCGGTGTTTCAGTGGCCTCGATGGTTTTTTTTGTTTGTTTGTTTTTTAGCAAATACCAGGCACCACGGACAGAGCCGAAGGGTCTGGGGCGGGGTCAGTCCCTGGTTCCCCGGGCTCCACCGACACAGACTTGGCGGGCATGGGAGCAGAAGGGCGTGGGGCGCGCGGTTGGGGGAGGGGCAGGGCGGACCCGACACCAGACACGTGCCCGACTCTGGGCCGGGCCGCGGGGGCCGGGCGCCCCCTGGCGCTCGAGGCAGGTGCAGCCCCGCAACACTAACATGGCTGTGGTGGCCGCGCCCCTCCGCCCGACCTGCGCGAGCCGGAGCCCCAGGCCTCGCGGCTGGGTCACATCTGCCTCCGCAGAGGACAGCGGGGAGCCCAGGTTGCTCGCAGGATCTGGCCGGCAGCGCACAGGGAGGCGCATGGCCAGGGCACCGCATGGTCCTGGGAGTCTCCCCGGGGTCCAGCGGCCGCAGCGGCTGCAGAAGGCCCTTCCCTGGACCCTGGACTCTGGCCTCTGTCCCGGGCGCCCGCAGCCTGCGGTGCGCAGGCAGCACAGAACTGCAGGCATTTCTCACTCCCCTAACGGCCCGGGGCTCCAGTCTGTGCGAGTGGGGAAGGCCAGGCTCCAGAACCTTCTCTGCGGAGTGGGTTCTTCTCCAGATCCACTATGAAAGTCGCTCTTGTGATTGGCTTCTAAAAATCCCTGCTCTACCTGGAAGCTTCCAGTTGGCACTGCCCAGCAGGTGACCACGGCCACAGGTGGCTACTGAGCATCTGAAGTAGCCACTGAGGAACCCAATTGTTCCTCTTAATTTTAACTAAATGTACACGCAGGCAGTGTAAATTTTTCTGTAACACAGCTTTGTTTTGTTACAAACAAAACAGAGGTAGGATTGTGCATCACTATAAATGTTGAAAACGTAGCATCCAAGTTGAGATGTGCTGTGTAAAGTACACACCAGATTTGAAAGAGTGCTCAAGAATGTAAACTATCTAATTTTTAGTCATTACACACTGAAGTACTTTGGGTATGAATTTCATAAAATGTAAATTTTACCTTTTTTAAGTTGTGGCTACCAGAAAGTTTTAAATTACTTTTTGTAGCCGGCATTCTATTTCAGTATGTCTGGTTTTTGTTTTTTTTTTCTTTTTAAGATTTTTATTATTTTCAGAGAGGGCGTAAGGGAGGGACGCAGAGAGAGAGGCATCAATGTACGGTTGCCTTTCACCTGCCTCCAGCTACGGACCTGGCTGGAGACCTGGCTTGCAACCTGGTTATGTGCCCTGGCTGGGAATTGAACCAGCAACCTTTGGGTTCGCAGGCCAGGGCCTATCCACTGAGCCACCAGCCAGGGCTATTTCTTTTATTTTCTGACTGGACTGCAGGCCCCAGAGGTTGGGGGCCCTGCTATGAGTAGAAATGGGGATCTGTGTGGGGAATGGCCCCTGTGGGTGTTAGATGGCCACTGGGCTTGGCACAGTATGAGCTCATACAAGGAACATCTATGTCCTGAAGATCTGGGTTCTACTGTTGGCTGTGCCACTCACGGTGTGCTTCAGTCTCTTGGCACCTCACAAGCAGTTAATGTGAAATGTGGCCACATCTGGTCTACTTGGCCAGGGCCTCCTGGTGCAGCGTGAGGATCACAGGTGAGGTGTCTGCGGCCACTGCCCATGGAGCTGCTCTCTGGAGGAGAGCATGACAGTAGCCATTCACGTGTTTCTGGGGTGCTTGTTACCATAACAGCTCTTTGGAACTCTGCAGAGGTTCATCTTTTAAAGGCTTTGGTCCACACTTCAAAATGCACATCAGTGGACTGAACTAGGCACCTGATTCATTGGTGATAGAACTGGAGAGAACAGAATCTGGGCTGAGCTTCTCCAAGGGACGTGTTTGCTTTGCGCTGGCCGACTTAGCTGGCAGCGGCCCTGGGAAGGGAAGCTGAGACCTGCCTGGAGGCCAACCCCCACGGCTGCCCAGCGGCCCCTCTCCAGGTTAACTGGCAACGAAGGCAGCCAGAAGGTGGAGTTTTTCTTGGACATCCCAAGTCTGTCTCTTCTACCCCCATCACTTGACACCAGGTCCTAGGAGCCTAGTTTGTGTCCCAAAGAGCTCTGAGGGACTCAGGTCCATAGAAGCACCAGCCTTCTTCAAAAATAAACATCCTTCACTACAGATGTACACACGCCCACATACTACACACACCCTGTGCACAGAGCAAGAGGGGGAATGCTCCTGTCTCACCCTCTAACAGCAAGCCCCATCGGGGTAACTATTCAGTTCCCAAAAGTTCTGAGTGCTCAGCCTATGACGCACAGCACTGCAGAACGGGGTTGGCTTCAGGTGGATTGCTCTGGGCTCATCTAGGGATCTGAGCCTCTCAAAAGCCTCTGGGCTTCTGTTCTTAGAAGCAAAGTTGCTCAGTCCATCAGGAGTCCTGCTCTGCAGGACCAAGGATTGTGACAGCCAAGTTCTCTTTGTCCTGGTTGCAGGTGGGGGCGCAGGAAACACCAGGGCCCAGTGTCACAGAAACTCCTTCCCAGGGTGGAGAGCAGCCTTCAGAGGTGGCAAGAGGATTTGTTGGTTGAAGTTTGGGGGTACCAAGCCCCTAAGTTCCATTTCCAGGACAGTATGCCACAGAAATCCCAGGTTCTCTTCTTAGGAAAGGGCAGACAGCCACCAGCCACTTGGGAAGTAGGAACTCTGAGGCCAAGGCAAGAGTGGTGCAGTGGGAAGTGCCCACTGAACGCGCTGGACTCATGTGGAGTTATTTTTTAATTTAAAATTTTATTTATTTTTAGAGAGAGTGGAAGGGAGAGTATATATCCATCGGTTGCCTCTCACATGTCCCCAAAAAGGGATGTGGCCTGCAACCCAGGCATGTGCCCTGACTGAATATTGAACCAGTGACCTTTTGATGTGCAGGCCGGCATCATGGAGCAGTTTTTAAAACAGCCTTGCGTGAGGCACAATAGAATGACTATTCATGTGACACACATCTCTTAATTCTCCTTTCAACAGGAAAGATGGGTGCTGTAAGCCCTGAAAAGCTCTTTGCGTCCCAAAACCCGAACCTGTTTCTGAAACTCTGTGTTTCTCAGGATACTATATATGCAATCTTGTTTCAGAGCCCAGGTGGAGCTGAGTCACCAAGTGTCAGAATCAGAACCAACTAGTTTAGAGAACTTTATTTTACGCGTGAACCAGAGGCCACGCAGCTAGCTAATCCAAGTGATGGGACTAGACCCCACAGGGCTGGTTCAGTCCTTTGGTCCATTACACCGTTGGCTGGGCGGTCCGTAAGACCACCCGAAAAAAGCCCATTGTATGTTTTACTTCTGAGCGCCCAGAGGCGGCCAGGGTAGCTTGAGGTGTTATTCACATCCTTAAGTTTCCTAGGTGGCCCACCGTCCCTCCCTGGTAGATAGAAGGCTGGTCCTACTGCGGAATACCTCAGGAGGCAGCAAGGGGAAAAAAAAAAAAAAAAGAGTGCGGGAGAAATGAGTAAGAAGGAAACAGTGGAGAGTTGGGGGAATGAGAACTTGTGACTAAAGGAATGCTCGCCTCTGTCTGAAGGGCCTTGCGACACAATCCAGCACCAAGTCGATTCTCCAACAAACTAGGCAGTAACGCCCTCTGGTGGCCACTGAGGGCATTTGCTGCAGAAAGGCATGGAAATGCAGCTATAGACCAGCGGTCAGCTTCTGATGCCACAGCCTCAGCTCTCTCCTCCCTGGTTGAGGCTGGCTCCTGGTACAGGGGGAGCACCTGCTGAGGCAGAATGACCCCTGGCAGGAAGCTGCACCGCCTGTGAACTCCGGGCCATGTGGGTACCCCTTTGCTCAGCATTAGTTGATAGGTTCTGGGATTGGATGAACGGCCACATGGGACTCAAGCCGCAGATCCACTTGGGGCTAATTGGGGTCCTTCAAGCTACAGGACTTCACAGGAAGAGATGGCTTTTCAAGGCCCTGGTGAAGCCTCACAGCCAGACTCATTTACAGCCAGCATTCCGTCACCTGCCGCTCCAGGGACAAGGACAGGACTCTGTCGGTAAGGCCTCTTGGTTACTACTGTCTGCATGTGACACCCGCTTCCCAAGCTAACCCAGTCTGCCTCGTTAGGGCTCCCTAGTTAGAAGGGGGTGCGGAGCCAGATGAACAGGAGGGACGTTTTAAAAAAACAGGCTAAGTCATCATGGGGGCTCTTATTCATCAAGGTCCAGCCATTTGCCAAGGTATATACACATTTTATTTAAAAAAGTTTACAGTTTTCATTATACACAACTATTAAGAGGTTATAGTCAGAGGAGGCATTGTCCTGTTGACAGAAGTGCCCACTAGATCATCACAATGCGAGGAAAAAGGTGGGAGGGAGGAGACAGGGCGAGGAAAACAGAAGTGATAAAAAGCTTAGATTTCAATTAGGGGCTGGTAAGTCCCTTTCAACTCTTCAAGTATCACACAATATGTACCAAATACAATCAGTAAATAATGGCCATTTCTTTCCAAGCCCACAGCCAAGACCAGTCTTTGCTAAGGGTCCTGGCCCTTCCTCAGGTGGGCTGTTAGCTCCTCGTTCCCCAAGGGGCCTCCGCTCCAGCCAGTCCCTAATGGAATCGCTAAGGTGTTCAGTGGCTGGAGAAAATAAGAACATGGATTCAGAAGTCCAAAGAAACACAGGTCTTTGTGCCCAGTCAGAAATGATTTGATTTCAGTCAACGAGGCTGGGAACCCAGTCAGGAAACTGCTGAAATAAAACTTTTGCTCATGGCTTTCATTTTTCTAATTGAGTTTATAGAACAGAGAAGGGTAACATGCCATTTAAAATCAAACACTAGTTCCCAGAAACTTGACCCTTGGAAGCTAGCGGAGGTTGTTTTTCATGATTCTCAGCCATCCCAAGAGGAGGCTTAATAAAAAGCAAGAGTCAGGCCAAGGCCAACTAGGGCTTCAGGGAGACTTTTGAGGGAAAATTTTCCTTCACAGGAGACACTCTCCAGGAGCTTCGATCAGCCAGTTGGCAATGAGAACAGCCTTTGAAGTGGAGCAAACGTTAGGTCAGGAGAGATGCATGGCAACTTCTGGAAATTATCTCACTAGTATAAAATGCTGGTTGAAACTGCACAGTAACCTCATGGAGGGCAATGAGATTGGACTAAAAGAGCCAAAGTGCCATTGTCTGGGTTGGCTACCAGGAAAACGGCAACCCACAGGGCCCTGGGGCTGGGGCAGCAGCAGAACAGCGACCTCAAGGCCGCGCCATCCCGCCTGTTGGTGTTTGGCCAGAGGCGCGCGCAGCCACCTGAACAGGGGCAAAGGACAGCCCGCGCTGGTCAACCGTGGGTGGGACTTCGGAAACTACGGGTACTAAGAAAGGAGGGGAAACTGCCAGAAGCCACTCTGACTTACCACCACCACTTTAAAAGAAGTAACGTTCAGCCTTTCTAAGGGGCTCCAGATGCTTTTTTGAGCGCTGGGATAGGACAATCTGGAAAAGCGTTTGGGGCGGAAACACCTGACCCACCTTACTCTACCACCTTATTATTGGGGGCCCAGCCAGAGTCCTCACGTTCACAGCCAGACCTCTTCTAGCTCCTTCTACACACCTAAGTATGGTCCCCTACGTCTACTTTTTCCGGGTACAGGAAAGACAAAAAGTCAGCAGTAAGGAGGGATTCTGTTCAACTTATCACAAGGCAATTTTGCAGCAGAGGAGAAGACCCATCAAGAGCCCAAACCACGCAGGGGACCAAGGTTAGTGCTCGGATGAGGCAGACTTGCGTAGAATGATAGCGTGATTTGAGTAGCAATTCCAGAAACTTCCGGTGTGAACAGAGAAGCCTGATTACACCTTCATCACACAAACTTGGATGGTCACGCACCAAGCAGCTACCCTCGCACCTGCTGCTGAATCCCCGCAATCCACCCCCGCAAGTCTTCAGCCGGGAGCTCTGCACCAGCAGATTTCCAGTGCGGGGGCCCCTGACCGGAGGCCAAGGGTCTTTCTGGTAGCAAAACAGGGATTTCGTGGGGGAGCAGAGCTGCAGCGCTGCTCAAACACCTTCCCTAAGTGGTTCTGCTCGTTTTTTGGGGGGACAAGATTTAGAGCAATTATTATCCGGACATTATTATTATTTTTTTTGAAAGGTAATTAGAACACTATTGTTTTTACAATATTGAAAAAATACAATTTTTTATTGTTTGAACTCAAATCACCACCCAGCACTTTAAGCCTACCCTAAGTCGCACCTACAATAACGGTTACAGCACAAGCAAACTGCCCATTCAGCAGGTAAGCAAGTTAGTGCCAGCAGAGACCCTCCCTCCCCCAAAGTAACGAAAAGACAACGTGCTAGATAAGAGTTAACGTACACCATTACATGTTAAATAGTTAACACTACCCTTCCAACAAGCCACAAGCGCTAGATAGGTAACTCAGTACGGGTAACTAACCACAGCCCCACATAACTGCACTTTCCTGTTTTTTTGTTTTTTTTTTTTTTTTTTTTTTTTTTTGTGAAAGAAAACCTTTTTGCTTCATGCCCGTAATTAACATAAAATAAGTAAATTCTTTGTCATTTTTTTTTTAGGAAAATAATCATGCTAAAAGCAAGTTGTACTTTATATAGATTTTCAAAGAAAAGATTGATTGTGCTTTTTGAATTAAAAAAAAAAGATTGGATATCATCCAACCTCATTGACTCAAATCTTGTGGAACATAGCACTTCTAAACTAAAAACACACATCAGAAGGAAATATCGAATTACCCCAGTGGGACATTCAAAAATTGTCTTTAGAAGGTTTTAGGGTTGGCTGATTCTGCTCCCGTCCTACTGGTTGCTACGTGAAAAGAAGGCAGAGGTGCTGGTTCGGAGCTCTCCAAGTTCAGTAGGTGATACTCAGGTCTGCCGGCAACCTGGACGTATGGTTAGCTGAGTAAACATTTCATTAGCAGGCATTTTAAACTGTCTGATTTCCTCTTAACATATACAGAAGAGAAGACTTTCTTCCTTCCAAGCCTGTTTCACTGCTACATCCTACTTCTGAATCCTTTCCCTTTTCAGTCACACTATGACAAAAGCTGTTTTCTTCCCCATGCAGAGTCGCTTTGGGTACAAGAACCTTTATTTATTCCAATTATTACTCATTCGAAATTCAGAATGTGTGTTGGGTCTAAAATACCCGTTTCCCACTCCCACAAGCAGATAATGACCAGGCCGCTGCCAAGAGCAGCAGCAGAGGGAAAACCAAAACCAAAACCAAAACATGAATGAGAAACCCAGCAGCCACCAGGTGGGTCTTCTTCCCGAGTCTAACGGTCCACTGATCGGCTGTCCAAGGAGGAGGCCATCTCTTGGCAGGTGAAGAGTAAATTTGTAACCTGTCTAAGCACAATTCACACACACATCAAAAAAACCAAATAAACCCCCCAAACAAAAAGAACCCACACCACCCTCAAATGTAAAGCTCTCAGTCCAGGGCGGCAGCCTCAAAGTGGCCAACAACAGGGTGAAGATGCGACTCCGCATGTGCTGGAGGACAGGAGGCACCTTCCCTTTTCCGCTCGTCCTGTCCTGACCTCTCAGAACAGGTCTGGATTACAAACTCTACCCCACGAGAAAGGATCAGGTCCAGAAAACACTTTGCAAAGTTTCTCCAAAGCAATACACTCGTGGCTGCAGGGCCGGGTAGCCAGAAGGGCAGGAATCTACGTATAAAAATGTACTCAAAAATCCAAGGCAAAAATTGTTTTTAAGTTTCATGACTCCAATTAGCTCCCTGTTTACACTGTTGCTGCACAGAACCGGGCAGCCTGGGAATGACAGGAAGGAGCAGCTGAGGCTGCTGTGGCTGGCTCTACATGCTCCTGCAGCTGGCCTTTTCCTCCCCAATTTTTCCTTTCCATTTTGAAAAAGCACTATTCTATCTTCACATCCAAGAGCTGGTTGGTTTGGCTTGTTTCTTTGGAACCATCAATAAAAGAAGCAACTTTTTCCTGTTATTTTTACTCATGTCTATCTATCAGAGCGGCTATTTCTTTTGACAGTTCAGTAGCACACAGGCTGACTTGGCCAAATGGACTTATGAATGCATGCATTCGGGCCGCATATTGCTACCAAAATGGAATGTGGGAATATGCTATGCACCTCAGGTTGAGAAATGACCAAGAAATCAAGATCTAAAGGGTGATATATAATATATATATATCAATGCTATTATCCATAAAAACCTTGTTTAGTAATAAAAAAAATTGCTTTGTTTAAATATGAATATTATAGTCTGCTTCTCATGGTTAGGAAATAATAGTCTTTCTGAAAAGCAGGTGCTTTTTCTACTACAACTCCATATCCTGGGCCTCATCTTCCGAAAAGTCAGACATGGAGCTCTCGGACGAGCTGTCACCGGTGCCCTCTTCCTGCTCTTTCAGCGCCTCCTCCGTTGCATATTTCTGGATATACTCTGTGCAGGGACGGGGTAAAGAAAACACAAGGGCGGTGAGCAGGCAGGCATGTGCTCCAGCGACCCCAGAGCTGGCACGTCCCAAGAAGTTCAAGCTGTCCCTACACGCCAGGGTAACGAGGATGACAGTGTGGTCATGCACGCTAAGGGGAAGACTTGGGGTCTGTACCCTAGAACTCCCTCAGACCAACAACCCCAGCTGTACAAACACCCCTGGGCCTTGGCTGCGTGGCACCATGGAATTATAGGGACTAAATTAAAGAGGAAGGTAACTTGGCCAAACAGGCTGGCCAAATTTTAATAACTTAATGCAGGAACCTTGATAAGGATGTTGAAAAAAAATTTTTTTTAAGGGTTGTTTAAAAAAAAAGAAACAGAAAAGTGACAAAGACCATCTATGGTCAAACCTGGCCATTTACAAAAACAAACAAACAAAAGCTTACAGATTTATTTAGGACTTAAAAGTCCTTCAAATTCTTTTTATTTTATTTTATTTTATTTTATTTAATTATTTTTAGAAAGCAGGGAAGGGAGAGAAGCAGAGAGGGAGAGAGACACCAATGTATGGTTGCGTTTCACCTGCCTCCAGCCACAGACCTAACTGGAGACCTGGCTTGCAACCTGATGTGCCTTGGCTGGGGAATCGAACCTGCGACCTTTGGGTTCGCAGGCTGGCACCTTATCCACTGTGTTACCAGTGAGGAGGGCTCCTTAAAATTCTTAGTTACAAAATTTTACATGAAAATGAGTTGGAAAAAAAGCCCCTAACTTGATAGAAATTGACCTTAGATCACCTTTTAGAGATTAATGTTTATTAAAGCCCCAGAAATTTTATTTTTACTCTCTAATGGATTGGCGGCTTTGTTTCTTCCTTTGTAGAAAGAGGTTGATGCATGGTGCCACTGTAATTTGATACTATCAGCCTTAATTAAGAATATTCAGCCCTGGCTGGTGGCACAGTGGATAAGGAGCCGGCCTGCAAACCCAAAGGTCGCTGGTTCGATTCCCCAGCCAGGGCACATAACCAGGATGCAAGCTAGGTCTCCAGCTAGGTCCATAGCTAGCATACATTGATGTCTCTCTCCCTCTCTGCCTTTCTTCCTTCTCCTCTCTCTGAAAATAATAAATTTTTAAAAATCTTTAAAAAAAAGAATATTCAAGGAAACAGGTATATATTTTTCTCCTTTCAGGAGAGAGAAAAATGAAGAGCAAAGTCTTAAGGAGCAGGAGAAACACAGAGAAAAGTGCCATCAGAGGGAAGGGACCAAGCCAGAGGGCCAGGAAGGAGTCACAGGGTCACTGCCACTCAGCAGCCTAAACTGGTGGGGTGGGGGGAGGGCAGCCTTGCTGGGAGAAGAAAGTGGGAATGTTAAAACGTAACACGAAGCGTGAACTACATTTGTTTTCTTTAAAAATTTTTGAAGCAAATAAGGCAAAATGTACAGGTTCATCTATAGAACTGGACAGTGGGTACACAGTTATCTGTTTTTCTATTGTGTTGAAACTTTCCCTAATAAGGAAAAGAATATAATTGGGTATCTGAAACTCATCCCATTTTACTGTCAGATGTTGATGCATTTAGAGGAGTAAAGGCAAAGATGTAGGTCACACACAGGGACGGAGAACCTGGAATAGCAAGCTAAGATGACACCCGGGGAAGTGACATCTTCAGACAGTGCAAATCATGTTCTACAGGCAGTGCAACGTGTACAAGGTCAAACAGCATCAATGCAACGTGAATGCCAACACTGTTCACAGGAAGAAAAGGCGCCTACACTGACCTAAGTGTGATGTCAGGTGTGGAAACATCCAGTGGGTAACTTGGGAGAGTGGTCACACCTAGACACATTTTTGGAAATTATATACCTGTAGGGGATTATCTGAAGTTGTAAGGGGCAAATAGGCTTCCTAAAAGGTGGATGAGAAAGGGGACTGAAGGACCAAATCTTTAAGAGAATGACCATGTTTGGGAATAGAATGAGAAATTTTTTCAGAAAGGCAAGAACTACAGAGAGGTCCAGGAAAACAGGTCTTGAGAATTGGACAAAATATTAGAAGAAATGTGATTTAGTACAGGAGAGGAAACAAACTAGACCTCACAAATTTAAGGCAAGGAAGCAAATAGTTTGAAAATGAAAGGAAAGAAACAGCAAGACCCCTAAAGGAATCCACAGGAGCAGATTTAGGGTTCTGAAAGCGGGGGATGCCCCTAAGGAGTCTAGGGGAGGAAGAGGAGCCAGGAGGAAGGGGTACATGGGAGAATAGAATCACAGGCTGGTGGGGGGAGTGAGTCTGAGAATTAAGATAAGCACGTCTTATTTCCTACTGGAGAGAACAAGGAAAAGACAGGGATGGATATGTAACAGCACAGTGGGAAGTTGGGGTGAGTGAACTCAGGTCTGACAGCCAACACTAACATTTCAGAAAGGTGAAGCACCCGTAACCTGGGGTTGCTTTCAAAGATGAAAGTGTACCTGGGTTCCCTTTGCAATTGGTACTAGGGTAGGTACGTACTAAACAAGGAGTAGTGCTAAACTGCTGCAGCGTAACAAATATAAGAACGATAGAAGTTTGCTCTGCACTGACGTATCTGTGGGTTGCAAACACTGTTAAATGATTTCTTTGTCAAATTTTTAATATAGTCTCATAATAGAATTTTATCTGATTCCAACTGCCTTTCCTTTTTTTTTTTTAAGGTTTTAATGGATCTGGCTGGAGACTTGGTTTACAACCTGGTTATGTACCCTGGATGGAGAATCGAGCCAGTGACCTCTGGGTTCACAGCGGGTGCCTTATCCACTGTGCCACCAGCCAGGGCTCTGCCTTTACATTTTTAAAATACATGTTTGTTTGGCTATGTAGAAATTCTGCATAAATTAGATAATTTGCAAAGCACCTGAAACCTAAGTAGATTAATTAAAGGTTTATTTTTACCCTATTTCAACAAAAGTACCGAATACCCTGAAGAGACCATAGAAGATGAGAAAAAAGGAGGAAAACCATGTTCCTCCAGCAGCCCTGAATGCTTCTGCTTGTCTTGTCCCTGCAGAATGCAGAGTGAAGACCTACATATTTAAGCTCTCATAAATTATTTCTACTGCCATCTCTTGCAAATGTACCTTTCAGGGGACACATACTTTGCAGGAGCTAATGACCCGAACTGCTGGGCAGATGGGCAAGTACTGCTAAAAACTGGGTAGGTATCAAAGCCTTCCACTTGTTAAGAAGAACAGGCGTATTTCCGTGGACTCTGGATTCTCTCCCTTGTGTGTAACTTGATGCATCCAGATGTCATGTTTCACTTGGAAAGCTCTTAAGCACGCACAGAGAAAGAGGACAGCGTGATGGACACCGGTACACCTGCGTGAAGCTTTAAATGTTCTTTGCAACTGTAATTTGCTTTTTATGAAATTCACGCCCCATTAGCATGTAAACTACTTGAGAAAACAGGAGTCTAAATCCTAAAGGATGAGGAAAGTAGTGCTACCATCACTAACACATTTCTAAATTTAATAGTAAATTTCAAGTTTGAATAGAGAAGCCCCACAGCACCAGGGCACTGGGGTCAGCAGGGGAGAAGTGCGCCCAGATGTGAAAGTCCTGAAGTCAAAGCAGATCAGTGTGAGACTAAGCAAAGAAGCCAGCTGGGAATTTTTAATTCAACAGATAAACTGATATAATTTTCAACAGGTTAATACTGGATTTGCCATTATTTTCGCAACTCCCAGAAGTAATTGTTTTCCTAAAGGCCAAATGTGAGGTTATACCTTTCAGTTAACACTCTATTTTCAAGTCCAATTTTCTAATTTTACAAGACAAGAAGAAGCAAATGCAGGCAAAGGTTCCTTTGGGTGGGTGTCCACAGGGATTTTTGGCAGGATAACACCTACTAACACCCAACTGTTTACCCTCCCACTTTCTCATCTTTCCTTTTGCTCTTTCTCCCTCCTTCCCTTCTTCCCTGCCAGCAGCCCCTGCCTTCCCAAGTCTGTTTCTAACCCTTGGTGCTACAGAGGCTCGTGACCTCTGTTCTGGCCAGCAGCTGTGTCTTTTTAGGCCTGAAAAAATTATTAGTAACTAACAAGGGTGATTAATGATAGAAGCCCAATAGATCTAAGGTCTTCTGTCTCCAGATTAAACTATTTGCTTTCTTACCTTTAATTTTCTGCTTGTATTCTTCTGGCCGGTGGAGGTACATGGCTGCAGCATCACCATTGAGAGGGTCTATGGGGTTGGGGTAGGCCAACAACTGGGGCAGGAAGGATTCAAATATATTGGTAAGATCTGAAAAAACAAACAAAGAACATCACGCATGGAACAAATAAGTTCACCTAAAATTTACTTGAACTCGTCAAAGCTGCTTACCTTTTTAGATATTTAACCACATGGGCATCTTCTCCATTACATGTGAGCTACGTTATGTATTCTTTCGATACCAATTAGAACTTTTTTAAACTTAGTTTTAATCTGAAGAACCAGATAAAGGTATACCTAATACTCACTTTGAAAGGTGATTGTCCCGGCCCTGGCTGGTGGCACAATGTATAAGGCACCGGCCTGCGAACCCAGAGGTCACTGGTTCGATTCCCAGCCAGGGCACATAACCAGGTTGCAAGCCAGGTCTCCAGCCAGGTCTGTAGCTGGAGGCAGGTGAAAGGCAACCATATACTGATGTTTCTGTCCCTCTCTACCCTCCCCTCTCTATGAAAAATAATAAATAAAATCTTTAAAAAAAAGAAAAAGGTGATTGTCCCAATTCTAATTTGCCCCATTTTCTAAACTGAGAATTTAGAAATACTATGTACATCGATTATTAATTAAAACTTGTGCCCCAACACTCTACATTCTTATAAAATTAGAGGAGTTAATCGATTAACATGGCTGAAATCCCTCCTCTGAAAAATCTTCAAGCATCAGATCTTAAAAGAACCAAACACAATTTTATGGGTCTTGACATTTAATTCAATTCTTGTAACTTCTAATTAAGATAAATATAACCAGTTATTCAATTATCCTGGGTAATGAGGATAAGAATTTTTATGGACCACTTAAAATCATAAATAAGACAGATAAGTACTAATTTACTGCATTTATTAATAGTCATTTAATAAACATTTAGTAATCCCCTTCTTGCCAGATTCGGCTAAGGTGCTGGGTGGGTATACACACACAGTCAACAAAAACCCTGCAGTCACTAGTGTTTCATCAAGGTGGCCCTGAAAACCTGGAAAACAAACACCAAGTCCTTGTTCACTTCAGAGATGCTGTGACTTCCATTCTACTTGCCCTCAGTTAGCAGACAGTGAACACAGGAAGGCTTCTATTTTTCTGCATCTAATTATTCTATGTAATTATTCTATTGAGTTAAAGGAAACATTTGTTTCTGGAAGGAGTGTTAATGTAACATAAGTAATCTTTAGTTTATTCAGCTTTTTGTAAGGTTTTATTTATTATTTTTAGAGAGAGGAGAGGGGAGGGGAGGAGGCAGAGAGGGAGAGAAACATCAATGTATGGCTGCCCTTCACCTGCCTCCAGCTACAGACCTGGCTGGAGACCTGGCTCGCAATCTGGCCACGAGCCCCAGCTGGGGATTGAACCAGCGACCCCCGGGCTCGCAGGCTGGTGCCTTTCCACTGAGCCACCAGCCAGGGGGCTTATTCAGCTTTTAAAATGGACTTTTTAAAGTATTACAAAAGGATATTTTGTGAAGCCACAATACTTTAAGTTTATTTATTTATTAAAGATTTATTTATTATTTTCAGAGAGAGGGGAAAGGAGAGAGACAGAGAGGGAGAGAAACATCATTGTATGGTTGCCTTTCACCTGCCTCCAGCTATAGACCTGGCTGGAGACCTGGCTTGCAACCTGGTTATGTGCCCTGGCTGGGGAATTGAACCAGCCCACATCACTTTAAATTAGTTCTCACCGCCAGTGGTGGTTTTGCTCCCCACCTGGCAATACCTGGAGGAATTTTGATTGTCGTATGGGGGCGGGGTTGGGGGCAGGAGGTGGTACTACTAGTATTTAGTGGATAGAGGTCAGAGATGCTAACATTCTACACTGCACAGGACAGTCCCTCACAACAAGTAATCGTAGGAACTGAAACATCAACAGTTGAGATGCCCTGGTCTAGATAAAGGGATTAGCATACTTTTCGAAAAGTGCAAACATCATAGGCTTGTAAGCCACATTTGGTCTGTCTTCATAATGACTCAAAACTAGCTCTGCTGTTGTAGCACAAAAGCTGCCATAGATACTAGGTAAACAAACAGGTGTAGCTGTATTCCAATAAAACTTCAGATTAAAGCAAAGGCAGCCAGCCCTGGCTGGTGCAGCTCAGTGGACCGAGAGCCGGTCTGCAAACCAAAGGTTGCTGGTTTGATTTCCAGTCAGGGCACAGGCCTGGGTTGTGGGCCAGATTGCCCTTAGTTGGTGGATAGCAAGGGGCAACCACACATTGATGTTTCTCTCCCTCTCTTTCTCCCTCCCTTCCCCACTCTAAAAATAAAAATATATGTAATCTTAAAAAAAAAAAAACCCTGCCTAGGTTTGTCGACCTCTGCTCTAGAAAATCCTATAAATAGCTAGTAGCTTTTCCTTGTCACTCTAAGGTTAAGGAACTGAGCAGTCAGACAGTAAGAGCTCCACTACTCAACAGAAGTTCCTGTAATGATGGGAAGGTTCCAGATCTGCACTGTCCAATAGGGCAGCCACTAGCCACATGGGGCTACTGAAGACATGAAACGTGGCTAATGTGACTGTAACTGGAGCACTCATTTTACTTAATTCTCATTAGTTTAAATAACTACAAGTGGCCAGCAGATCCTGTACTGGGTAGCCCAGGTCTGTAATGAGTGATGCAATGGGGAGCCCCATGACAGTGAGCACAGCCCTATTCCCATGCAGAGATATTAACAAACAGCAGTTTTACCTTTAACCCTAAGTTACAGGCTTGGTATTATTACAAAGACTGGGCTTTTCCATCTTCATAAAGCTACCTTTCCAAAGAATCGCACTAAAGATACCCATGTACCAGGAAACAAATGCAGAAATTCCTAATCAAAAAAGAAACAGCCCTGGCTGGTGGCACAGTGGATAAGGCACCAGCCTGAGAACCCAAAGGTCGCTGGTTCAATTCCCCAGCCAGGGTACATAACCAGGTTGTAAACCAGGTCTCCAGCCAGGTCCGTAGCTGGAGGCAAGTGAAGGACAACCATACATTGATGGTCTCTCCTTTCCCTGCTCCCTAAAAATAATAAAATCTTAAAAAAAAAAAAATCTTCCAAGATAACCAACTACCTGCAGTAGGATTTTCACTGCCATTTTACCTACAATTTTTTAAAAAAGGAAGCAACATATACAGTAATTACCCGCAATACAAAACCATTGAGCCCTGGCTGGTGGCACAGTGGATAAGGCACCAGCCTGTGAACCCAAAGGTCACTGGTTCATTTCCCAGCCAGACCACATAACCAGGTTGCAAATCAGGTCTCCAGCCAGGTCCGTAACTGGCGGCAGGTGAAAAGCAACCATATACATTCATGTTTCTCTCCCTCTCTCCCTTCCCCTCTCTCTAAAAATAATAAATAAATCTTAAAAAAATAAAACGAAACATTGAAAACCATTTCTCAAGGCTAAGGGACAGAGGAAAAAATGCTTATGCTCTAATGTTGGGTGGTGAGACCCACAAAATGGTATGTTCTCAGAACTACAACCATGTACAGTATGTATACAGAGGCTGTTTTGAAAGTTGTGTCAAGGCAATATAGACTTGTAACTTGGACTTTTCATACTTCAAATAACACTTGATTCTTTTAATCTTTAAAAATAGATTTTTCCTATAAATATATCCTTTCTACTTTTGCATATGTTTGACATGTTTAACAAAACACAACAAGTCTGAAAAATTTTTTCTTTTCATCCTTGGGTGGGTGGATTATTATATAAAGACAGTGGTAGAAAAATGCCAAAAGATAAGCAAATTAGGAAGGAAAAACAAGGAGTGCAGAAATTTAACAAATGAACCATGATCCCAGAGTAGGGAAGAGTTCGTGCAAGTTACAATAACACTAACAGTAGTAACAGCGATGGCAGCAGCAACAGTTGACACACAGCGCTACTCCAAGCCGGGCACCCTTCTACAGTTTTCCTAGACACTCTTTTAATTTCACTGCCTCCATTTTACATGTGGGGCAACTGAGGCAGGAGCAGTTAAGTAACTTGCCCAAGGGGCTGGGTTTCAAACCTGGCCTACCCAAGATGCTACCTCTCTTACTGGATAAAATGAACACAGACTGTGGTGACTTCATGGTGGCACCATTCCCCAGGTCTCTGCGTCAAAATCATATCCCTCAGAGATGGCCATCCCCTCCTTACAGCTTTCTTTTTTCACAAGTTCAAGGCCAGCAGATGGCCTCTAAGTGACTCAGGTGTTTCTGGTATTCAGAGTCAGTGTACTTGTTTTCAAGTAGCTCAACCCCAGGAAGTGGCCCAAGGCTGCTCACCAACACCTGCAGAGTAAACTGGGGGCTCCTGCCCTGTCCTCCCTACCCAAGCTGCTCGGGAGGATTAGCAGCTGAGAATTCCTATCACATAACAACAAAACTTTCAAGTATGGGCTTTACTTGCTTAAGTCATGTTCAGAAGTGCTGCAGGGCAGGACTCAAATACTGCCGACCACATGTTTCATAACCAGGTGTTTCAAGAGTTCCAGGAAGAGATTTTATTATACCCTTTCTCCTCACCACTAAGTTTTTCAAGGTCCCAATAAGTGGCTCTGCCTAGGTAATTTGCATTAAACAAATAAAAGAACTCTTAATTATTGGCTCTTCCTTCCTGTGTCTACAATCTTCCCAAATTAACACACTTGTGATCCATTTTACAGATGCTGAGTCACATCTGTAACACAGAAGAGCAGAAAGGCAAAGTGTGCAGCCCAGTTTCAGGGAACGATGGCAGCTTTTGAAGGCCAGGATGTGAAAGCCATGAAGCTTTCCTGAAAATGATTACCAGAGTGATTACTACCAACAGGGTCCACTCCAAAGACTTCTCTCTAAACATGCAGATGTGCACAAACTCTTCTTTTAAGATAAGTATGTTGGCAGGAGACCTAAGTTATACATGAAAAATGAAATAAAGATACTCATCTTTGGGAAAATCCATCATAATGAAAATTTACTCCTAGAATTATTATAATAATAAAAACATCTATCACTTTGCCCTGACCAGTGTGGCTCAGTTGGTTGGGCATCATCCCATAAAGCAAAAAGGTTGCCAGTTCGAATCCCAGTCAGAGCACGTCAGTTGGGGCATGGATGAGAGGCAACCAATTGATATTTTCTCACATCGATGTTTCAATCCCTCCCTTCACTTCCTCCTGTGCCCCTTCTCTAAAAATAAATAAATAAAATACTAAAAAAATAAATCATTCCAAAAGTCTTTTTAAAAAACCATCAACATTCCCCTTTTTGAAAGGGAGAGGGTCAGACACAGATGACCTAGAGATCACAATCAGCTGGCTCTGCTACTTGCCGCCTTCATTTTGAAAGGAAGTCCCAAGATTCCTAAGAAGTATGGTTTATGATGAACAAATAGCCCTTACTTTTTGCCTTGGGCTAACTAAATCAGAACTTACTAAAACACAGTCCATTAGGACTGACTCTTTAGCCTGATCTTCTTAGTATTCATGTTAACATTATTGTAACAATCATACCTTCATTTAGGTACATAAACTAATAATTTATATTCATATTTAAGTTTTTAAAAACACTCAAGTCATATGCTCTCATCTAAAGCAGAATTATTTACTCCATTCAGTCAAGAGCAATGGTTTATGGGTAAATCTAGGTCCTAGTTGGACCTCAGATTTACCTGAGGAGTTTTTTCACAGTATGTCTGCTGAGGTCTCACACCCACCCATGGGGTTCTGATTTAGGACTGACTGGTGTGTGTGTGTGTGTGTTGTGTTGTAGAAATGCACAGCTAGAAAACACTACCTAGCCTACGCAACCCCTAACCCCAGAAACCAAATGAGAAAAGGGTTATTTGCTTGTGGGCTCAAGAAAATGTTATCTTGGTAGGTAGCAGCCACGGTGATGAAGAGCTCTAACTGAGGAGCGCTCCCTGGCCTTTTTTCATCCTTCTTTCTGAAGGCCCTTTAAGTAACCTCACCCCACCCCCCAGGTAGGCATTCCAAACCACGGGCAGGAAAAAGTGGGTCCATTTTAGAGGGGATATTAGAAGGCTGCTTTAAAGTAGAATAGGTAGTAATAGGTATCACCTAACACAGCAGAGACAGCAAGAACAAATTCCGTAAGGCTGAACTGTTTCCAGCAAAAGAGGAGCTGATTCCTTAGTGGTGAACAGCAGATGGAAAACCTAGATCAGAGTCTAATCTCAGACCTTCCACTGGCTGGTTCTTTGACCCTGGGCAGGCCTCTTCCTTTCTGTACCTTAATTTCTTCATCTGCAAAAAGAATTATAATACTGCATGCAATACCAGGAAGAATTACATATGCTAAAAATGACTGTAAAATAGAGTTCAAATTGTATCAAAGAGGACTAAAATATTAATACAAATATGCCATCTTCTTAGAGTAAAAATTTCACCTACCTCTGTCCCTTAATGATACATGTTAATTAAAATGAGTCATACTGAAAACAACAACAATAACAAAACTCCACAAATTCTTAAAGTAAAATAGCCCTACTCCAGGTGACTTACAAAAAGATGATGTATTGCTTAAAGGAGAAAATACTGGAGGGGATGAATCACACATCTCATGTTTTATTCTTGGCTGTTTTATGAACCAGTCACCATAAGTTATTTCTTTTCCCTTTACTTCCTTTGGAGAATCAAAATGGAAACTCTTGTAAAGCACGCTGCTATCTTTAGGCAAAAACCTTGCACACCCTAAGTTTTATGTGGTCGGCCCCACCAGGAACCACAATTACCAGGCAGGCAGTCATCTCAGAAACTAATCTGCATAGTCTTCATTTGTTTTTCAGATTTTACATCCGCAATGCTTTAACTCAGACAACATCACTACCACACAGTACACTCACGGCCAGGTGCTTAGAACCATCAACAACCTCTCAAATGCCACCCCTCACCCCATTTTTTCCAATTCTACTTATCTCCCAGATGCCAATGGCCTGGATTCCTTCCTTCCTTCTTTCTTTCTTTCCTTTCTATCTATCTAAAGATTTTATTATTTTTAGAGAGAGGGGAAGGGAGAGAGGCACAGAGATAGAGAGAGAGAGAGAGAGGGAGAGAGACATCAATGTATTGTTGCCTTTCACCTGCCTCCAGCTACAGACCTGGCTGGAGACCTGGCTTGCAACCTGGTTATGGGCCCTGGCTGGGAATTGAACCAGCGACCTTTGGGTTCGCAGGCCAGCACCTTATCCACTGTGCTACCAGCCAGGGCTGGGTTCCTTCTCTTTAAAGCTAAACAAACAACATACAGAAAAACTTGTTTAGAAAGACATCAGTAGTGTGACTTCTGTGGCATTTGTACTTTATGAATTAGCTTCATATGCTCTCACTCTGGGAAGCTTAGCATCTTACCATAAGCTTAGTAAACTAGCAATTCTTTCTAATCAGTCCTTTATAGTTCTGGCCTTATCATATTCAACATGTCTAAAATTATTCCCTGAAAACGTTTTCCTTTCTCCTAATAGCTAGGCTGCCTCCAACACCCTGTTCCTTGGCTCCAAACCTCTGGAAGGACCATGAGATTAGGCTTTCCTCCTTTTTCCCATGTATCAACCAGTTTTCCCAGACTCTCTACTGGTCCTAATAAAATACATTTAGTTCCTCTTGTTTCCCCTGCCATGTAACTACGTCAGGCTCAATAAATCATTTTAGCCATGGACCAGGGCAACCATCTGCTGGCTGGCCTTCCAGGCTGTAACTTCTGCCCTTGTAATCAGCTTCCTTACAATAATCACTCAGGTCATTTCTCATGAAGAGCAAGTTCCCCTTGTTTTCCAACTTCACAAGTCTTCATGTTCCAGAATCATGCTACCCAAACAAATTTATATTTCACTATTTTACCGTCCTCCTCCCCTCTGGAGAAGGGCCTTTGGCTTCCCTAGTTAAGAATCAATAAGCCAGCCACCACTCCGTCAGACACGTAACTGCTCTGTAATTCCACAGGGAGCTGGACTGAAAGGAGCAGAACAGACAACATGATGGGCAAACATCACCAGGAGGTGATTCGATGATTTCCTCCGTAATTTACACAGCTCTGGGCTTTTGGCCATTGTAGATGAAAATAATGGCGTAAGATGGGGTCACCTGAGATTGCGTATTATTCATTTCCTTGATTTACTACAGAAAAACAGCAGCTGACCTTTCAACACCACTTAATTAACTTATGCTTATCTTACAAGTAATTGTAATTAATTCATCATGAACTGCTAAGCAAATCATGAATTTATAATGTAGTCAAAATAAAACCCAACCATAAAATTCCATTTTATTCATTCAACAAGTAAGTGTTTTGGGGGAAAGGCTATCTACTAATGTATGAAAAACAGGCCCTGGCTGGTGGCGCAGTGGATAAGGTGCCAGCCTGCAAACCCAAAGGTCGCTGGTTTGATTCCCCAGCCAGGGCACATAACCAGGTTTCAAGCCAGGTCTCCAGCCAGGTCTTCAGCCAGGTCTGTAGCTGGAGGCAGGTGAAAGGCAACCATACACTGATGTCTCTCTCCCTTGCCCTCTCTCTAAAAATAATAAAATCTAAAAAAATAAAAGAAAGAAAAGAAAAGAAAAACATACATCCAAACATAAGTGCAACCAATTTTTGAGTTAGGACTGAAACAGGGCAAATAAATAAAAAATTTCAGATTTCATTCAGTTATTTAATAATCTGGATTCATAGATCTTTACTTTTCTACTCTTTTATCAGCACCTAAGAAGTTACAACCTTAACAATGGACCTGAGTATTTTTTACCTTAACTTTCTCCTGCTAAGAGTCTGTGAACACTAAGGTAACAATGAAAGTCTACATATAGATTATCAACTGGTGGGTTAGCATTGCATCTGACCAAGCAGCTGGTATGTATGAAAAAGACATGGTAAGCACCGGGCTAGGTGCAGACACTCCCTTGAGAATTTCAATAAAGTCAGTCAGGAGGGATGCCCTCAGACAAGGACTTGAAAGAAGAAATGGCTTTCAGATTTAAAATAACATCCTCTCAGATAAATGATTTGAACTCATCTTTAATGGGGAAAGCGTATTTCTGAGGGCAGATATGTGGTGAAATGAAGCAGCCGGTCCCAAAGACTGTGGTACCCTGGCAGACCAGTGGGCCGCGGGACAGCCACACTCTATTATATTAAGCTTACTGAGTGCGAACATGCTGCTAACAGAATAATGTATCCAGCCACCAATCTGATGGACAATAAATTCAAGAATGTATCCAGTTACTTCACTGAGGTTTTTTTCTGTGTAGATAAAATGTTCAAAAAGTCTGAACTGATCAGATTTGTGTACATTCTCCTGTTAGTCCATGGAGATTTTGAAGAGAGAATAAGGTCTCATGAAAGGGGTCATGCCAGCAAAAAACAAAGCATCTCCCTCCTCACACACACACACAAAGGCAATTAGTAGGAATATGAATTAGTAATGAGATAGTCAAAGAATTTTTGCAATAAATGCTGTATCTACACTACTGGTAGCATCAAAGTTTTTAGGTATTTCAAGCTATAAACAGGTATTTCTGGACTGCTCAGGAAAGGGCAATGTCACAGATGTATTGTACTAACTAAAACCTGGAGGAATGCCAGATACTCTCTGCTTAAGTGCCAGACTGCCAACCAGAGGCATGCAGTTAAGTAACAAGAACAGTTTAAAGAACTCCACCAACTTAGAAAATCAGTTGCCATCCATTGCCTAAACATAGCTCCCTCCCGAAAATGTATTCTAATACTAGGATCAGAATGAAGAAAACAAGCTCTTGTTCATCAAAAACAATCCCCTTGGTTGCCACATCAATCTCAAAATCTCATCCACCTTACTTAGGTGTTCTTCAGAGGTCGTCTCAGTTCAAACATGGCACGACCCTAACTATCTTAAACCACGGCGGCAAACACAAGGCCCCCGGGATGAATCCAGCCCTCCACCTTGTTTTATCCCACCCAGCACCTTCAGCTTGGCACCTGGTTTCTACCTGGCTCGCTTAACTGTTAAGGAGTAGTTACATTTATACAGTCCTGAACTTACATTCGGCCCTTTGAAGGCAACCGCAGGGCTGATGTGGCCCACGGTGAAAATGGGTTTGACACCCCTGCCTTAAACAACTGCAAGCTAAAACATGGTAATAGGATTTGTTATTAACCTCCCAGAAATAGAGCAGTTAATATATAATTAACAACTTGGGTATTCTTACAGTCATACTAAAACTCATTATTAAAGTTTTTTAATTACTAGATAATAATCTACCTTGTCTTTAATGTCAGAGAAGAACAAGATAACGTCATGCAATTATAAGATAAGTGGCCAGCCATGGGGTAAGGATTTACTTTACATACAGTGATCACAAGCAAATAGAGAGAAATCCATATAATCACAATTGAGTCCTGAAACTACAGCCCCAAAAAGTAGAACAAAGTTGTAGCTGCCTTTCATAGTCTGGTTTACGTTCCATAATCCACAAGGTCTGGATCACTCCCTGTTGACCATCAGAGTGAATGTGAATATGGTGTTTTTAATGAATTTCTGATAAGTTGTTCAACTCAAAAGATTCCATATTTCTATGGACAGCTAATTAAACTCTTGGGCCTCATACCAATACCACATCCAAATATCTCCAAGCAGACAGATAAAGGAGGTGGATGACAGAGCTAAGTATGGGTGAAGCCATCAAATCCAAAACTCAGCATATTTCTTTATCTACTACCATCAACACTTCTCCCACAGTACTTGGGGGGAAAAAATGCTCTACTTGGCCTGTCTCAGAGACTCATAATGACATCCAGCTGTTCAAAGGCAGGATCATGTTTGAGATTCCAACACTGATAGATCAATAGTGCATTTCCAAACCTGTTTAAACAGTAGTAGTTGGCCAATCATCCATGCAGACAGAGACTTACGTCTTTTATCTGTGTAACTACACTAGCAAGTTAGGAAACATAGTTAACAAACACTAATTCGATGTAAAGCATTATTTCAAGATACATTTACCTTTAGCCAAAATTTGAATTGTTTAGAAAGATTCACAGGCTAATTAAAAAAGAGAGATGAAGTAAGTATTTCCAACATGGGAAGCTTACATTCATTTAGCAACTTCAATGCATTAGACCACAATTTAGTTTATTAAGTAAATTCATGGTTTAAATTTTTTCTAAATGCCTAGTAAAAGAAACTTTCTCTTAACTCTAATCTCAAAGTCCCTTAAGCATTCTTCTTGTTGTAGTCAACTTCATTTGTCTGTTATTCACTCCCCAGATGACCTAGGGGAAGTAATTTTCCAAATGATTGTTCTCACCAGCAAAATAGTCTCCAGCCCATTGGCTGGCAACCAACCCTAAGGGCAAGAATAATATTAGAAACTGCCTGATTTTATAAGAAAATTATCTTTCATGTCCACAATTTAACCCACGAAATAAGTTAATTTACCAAGTCAGTTGAGAAATGAGTAAAATGAAAGAAACCTGGAGAGAAAAACACAGGGTCAAATAAGCATAGCTCAGACAGGTGGGAGGGAAATTAAAGCTGTATTTCAGTGAAGATACCTGAAATCCAGACAGTATGGATAAAATATATCTCGGTGTAAAAAAGAAAAACTGAAAAACAGAAGGGGAGCTTAAAAATCTACCCATGGTTTAATGAACTTTCCTTCCATCAGCCTTTGAAATCACCGTTGATGTTGAAACTGAAATCCAGATCCCCATGGCTGCATTTAAGTTTCCCGCTGTTTCTATCATTGCTCTCTGGATGAGCAGGCAGGAAGGGATGCGGACAGCGAGCAATCACACAGGGGGTCCAGTGAATCAGTGGCGGGGGCATTCTCTACTCTCTTTTTAATGTCACAAGAGTGGCAACAGAAACTGCATACTCGACAGATGACTTCATACTGATTGACAAGCACCTTTAGAAAGTTAGCCAAATTACCCACCATAATTAGCTTTCTTACAAGATTATACTTGGCAAAGAAACCCAGGATGGTAACAATAATGGGTCAAATGGGCTACCAATAATTACTTTGGGGTGGGAACGGAGAACAGGGGACTAAATTTGCCACAAGCATAAACATTATTTATTACCAAGTGATAAGAAAAATCTGAAACTTCAACTGGCAACTGCTATTATGTAACACAAATATGTACATCCACTGCACAGTACATGCCCTGGGACAAAGTTAACTGCAGGACATTTTCACATGTAGCTCCCTGCTCCTTACCATGCTGCACAGGGATGCTGAAACAGTTTTAGCTGCCAGGATAATAAGCCTCTGCTTTTCAGTTGAGTGTTTGTGCTAATATGCCAACTTTCTCATATTAGTTATTTCATACTAAGTAGGATTTTTTTTTCTTTTTGCCTTTGAAGGAAGCTTCTCTCAAGAATTAGAGCAAAAAGTTGAGTGATTCAGAATTCACCAATTATGAATTAACTGTCAATGCCAGAGGCTTGGGCAGTTTATAATGAAAAGTTGGTTTAGATCTCAAGATGAGGTAAGTCTAAAAGAAACAAGGTACTTTGAACTAACCCTCTCTACCAATATTTTGACATATATTATTTACCTGCTCCTAAAACTATCCATGAAAGAAATTTTAAATTAAAAAAAAGTTTTTAAATTTAAATGTAAATAAAATTCTAAAATTTTCTTGAGGAAAAGTTTGGGTTTAAGCAACATATCAAAACAATTCTCCCATGCACAGTACACTTTTGATTATATTCTAAATATACTTCTTCTGGCTTCCTGCACTTACCTGTAATATTAGTGTACCCATGCTCCTGTATTACATGGCACACTTAACAATAACTCATATACATGTAATACAGAAATCAATGTTCACTTTGACCAATAAGGTTTAATTTATGTTACTTACTAAATGCTTTGCAAGGTAGGCAAGAACATGTTCTAGCATTTTTAAAGCATGATGAACCTTTAGTTGTGTTGGCCTTCTGCTTTAACTAAAGTCTGTTCTGAACCTCTTACACCTGCTGGTGGGAATGTAAAATGGAACCACTTTAGAAAACTGCCTCAAATGGTTAAACAGTTACCACAATTCCACCTAGTAATTCCGGTGGAATTACTAAGTAAAACATCAAAGAGAAATGAAAACCCAAGTTCACATTGAAACTTGTGCACAAATATTCTTAATAGCCCAAAAGTAATAACAACCCAAATGTCCATCATCTGACAAATACGTGATGTCTGTACAATATGATATGTGATCAATATGGTATCTGTGTAATGGAATATGTGGTATTTGTTCAATAGGATATTTAACTGGCTATAAAAAAGAACGAAAGCCCTGGCTGGTGGCACAGTGGATAAGGCACTGGCCTGCAAACCCAAAGGTCACTGGTTCGATTCCCCAGCCAGGGCACATAACCAGGTCTCCAGCCAGGTCCGTAACTGGAAGCAGGTGAAAAAGGCAACCATACATTGATGTATCTTACTCTGCCTCTCTCCCTTCTCCTCTCTCTAAAAATAAAATCTTAAAAAAAAAAAAAAAAGAAAAAGAAAAATAAAAAAGAATGAAGTTCTGATTACATGCTACAACACGGATACATCTTGGAAAAGATTATATGAAAAAAAGACGGTTACAGAAGACCACATATTTTATAATGCCATTCATAAGGAAATGTCCAGGATAGACAAATCTATATAGAGAAAAAGTAGAGTAGTTGTTGCTTAGGCCTGGGGAAGTGGGGATACAAGACTAAGGGGGTGACAGCTAAAAGGTAAGGGATTTCTTTCTGAGGGGATGAAAAGATTTTATAATGAAATGTGATAATGGCTGTAAATAATTGTGAATATACTAAAACCTATCAAATTATACCCTTTCAATGGGTGAATTTTATGTGTGCAAATTATAATTAATAAAGCTGATACTTTATTTTTTTAAAGATTTTATTTAGTTTGAGAGAGGGGAAAGGAAGGAGAGAGCGGAGAGAAATACTGATTGGATGCCTCCTGTACCCTGGCAGCTGGGGGCCTAGCCTGCAACCCAGGCATATGCTCTGACCAGGGGTCGAACCCACGATGTCTCGGTCTATAGACCAGTGCTCAATCCACTGAGCCACCCCAGCCAGGGAAAGCTGTCCTTTTAAAAATAATCTGGTCTTCCCTGGCTGGTATGGCTGAGTGGACTGGGCATCAGCCTCTGAAATGAAAGGTCACCAGTTCCATTCCCAGTCAGGGCACATGCCTTGGTTTCGGGCCAGGTCTCCAGTTGGGAGTGAATCAATGTTTCTCTCCCTCGCTTTCTCCCTCCCTTTCCCCCTCTCTAAAAGTAAATAAATAAAATCCTTTTTTTTTCTTTTAAAGTAAAAAGGTAAAACAAAAAAAAATTATTTTTTTTAGATTTTATTATTTTTGGGTTTGCAGGCCTTTTCTACTATGCCACCAACCAGGGCTCAAAAATGTTTAAATTAATTAAAATAATCTGTTCTGAGATGTAAGGTACCTGACAATCAGCAAATCTCCTGGCCAAGAGTAAAAGAGTTAGTTCAACTAACATCCAATTTACTTTATTGTAATTGGAACCAGCATGCAGTATTTTGTTATGTATATTTCTAAAATGTGCATGCAGTGTAAGAAAAGACATCGTTGCATCATATATTCCAGGCAGCCTGCCATTACATCTTTTTTTACCAAAAAAATAATCCTAAAAGGATTCAGAGTATATGTTCTTTCTTGTTACCTCATTCTCCTTATAAGCTGTAATTTCCCTAAAACTCTCATGTTAAACAGTACTGGGCATAATTAAGTCACTCATTAATTCAAACATATTCACACCCATACTGTACCCCAGGTATTGTTTTAGACATGTGCGTTTGTGTGTGTGTGTGTGCACACTCTATACAGTCACAGCCTGCTCTTGTGAAGCTTACAATCTAATGGGACAAGATAAACAATAAACAAATACTGGTTTTAAAGACAGATTATTAAAACCGGGTGCTATGCTATGGAAGGTATTTATTTTAGATGGACGCGCTAGGAAAGGAGGCTTCGCCAGGAAGTTATATTGAGGTGGGGAAAGAAGGTACCAGCCACACAAAGATTAGGGAAGAAAACTCTAGGCAGAGAAAACAACTCTGATGTGGCAGAATTGGGAGGGGAAAATATGAAGGATTAACTGGGTGCTGCTGGTGACCAACTTGCCTCTGTGATTCTCATGCACCATTCTTGTACAAGGGCATGTGGCAAGGTGACTCACAGACTGTGGCAGCAATAAGATGTCCACGTACCTTAAACCTTTAAAAGGTCTCACGTCTCTTCAACAAGTGGAAGCCATCCCTGGTTAGCCCCAGCCTTTAAAGTGATACTTCCTCCCTCTTCTTGCACCTCTCAGCACCTGTTTGTACCACTCATTCTTTCAAGCACATTGGTGCAAGGCACTCTGTTAGGAGTGTCTGGACTTAAAAAGACAAATCAGACGTGCACACCTCAACTGGTTCTTAAGGCAAGAAATAATTTAGCTGCACAAAACATACAGGCATAACAACAAACACAATGCAGAAAGTAAATGCAGGCCACAGGTTATAAAACGTAAGAGTGACCAGAGGTTACTTTCAGTGTGAACATTAGGGGAAGCCTCATGGGGTGGGTTACACGACAGAAGGGAGAATCTGTGATGGATGAGAAGTGAGACATGAGGGGAATAAACATCAATTTGTTATAGCCCTAACTAACTTTAAATGTATTAAAAATATTTCTAGCTCCCCAGCCAAGTTACTAGTTCAGGAAGAGAAGGCTTGATAGTCTCTCTCTTTCTCTGTGATACTTTACATGGCATTTTGCAGAGCTAGGAAATTTCATTGTTGAGTCACTGGAAGAGATATCCACTTCCGCACTAAAGGTAAAGCTAAGTTATTAGCTTCTTAGAAAGGTTTAGGCCTTTGACACAAATGATCCCCCCAAACCTCTTTATACATTGTATTGTTTCACAGGGACATTTCTAAAAATAAAAGGTATCAAATAATATGCTTCTGAATATACACAGATTGCAAACATTTTGATACGTATCTATGTCTGCATCTATCACTATACCTTAATTTCTGAATCTCACAAAATTATTTTAAACTTTGTTAAACCAAAGTTTGAACTTAGGAGAAACCTTTTTTTCACTGACCAAACTTTCCCATCCAGGCCTTTGAAATCCCCTCCCATTCCCAACAAAACATCTTAAATCAGAAGGAAAAAAAAAAAGCCACACATTTTTAAAGGCAGTGTCTCAACATCTCTAAAAAATATTCCATGGCCAAACTCACCATAAAGAGCTGTCCAAGTTTGATTAATTACATCTAGACACACAGTTCCTGACCTGAAACAGATGGAAAAAATGGCATTTTTTTAAAAATTAGAAAGTTAGTTGCATGTATCTGGCAACTAATTTTATGTATCAAGAAAAATACTTTCAATAGATCATTGAAAAAAGAATCTCATTTGGAGCAAGTATGATGAACAGTGGAATATACAGGGTTTGGCAAAAGTAGGTTTACAGTTGTGAGTACTTGAAATAGACTTTACTCTCACGTTATTCATTTCCACATGGACAACTGTTAACCTATTCTTCCCCACCCAGTATACAAAGTCTTAAGTATCTCCTTCCAGATTGGAAGGGAAAACAGTAACTATACAACGGAGAAACCAACAACATCTTAGCCAGGTGATGAGAATTAACACTGGTAACCAGAGGCTGACAGGCCTGAGTGCCTCAGAATAGGACACCTGAGAAGGACACAGGCTCACTTTGTGGTTTTCCGGCCGTTAAGTACATACTCTGAGTGTAATGGTAAGAAAACATCAGACAAACCCAAATTGAGGGACGGTGATCTTATAAAATAATTAGTCTATATTCTTTAATAGTCAATTTCATAAAAGGTTGATTAAAATAGTTCCAGATTAGTTTAAAGAAACACAGCAACTAAATATAATATGTGAGCCTGAACTGGATCTTTTATTGGAAAAATAAAAACAAAAACAAAAAAACAACAATACTAAAAAGTACATTGCCAGAATATGGCAATAGAAACACTACTACATTAGTAGTCAATTCCTGAACCTGATGACTATGTCGCAGTTACATGAGAGCATCCATGTTGTTAGGATGACTGATACACGGAAGTACTGAAGGACAACAGGGCATGATATATGTATATAATCTACTCACACAGGGTTCAGAATACCCCTTATGTACATGTACATGAATGTGCATGAAATACCAAATTTAGTGCCATAACAAGGAAAAATATGCAGAACAAATAATCACATATTATAAATAGTACGGAAAATAACAAACGAGGAGGCACTGGCATCACATTTTAAAACATCACTAATATTAGAAAGAAAGAAAGGGATAATTAAGATTCAATAACTGAAATGAAACTACAATCATCTATGTTTGCTTTACTCTCAAAAACTGAGAAATACTTTTAAGGGCTGAGATAATAAATCTGTATACTGAAAACAGATCTCTGAATTGTGTCTATACAAAGAGAACAGAGATGTGAAATAGTACAAATGCTAGCTGGCTATCAAGGGAAATTAAGAACCCATTCATGACAATGGACAACCTGAGCAGTCCAATAGTAGAATCGAACTAAGTGGTTAGACTATCACATCCCTGCAACTCCGTAGTTTAAGTGACCATTCATACAGTCCTATCTGCTGATAAAATCCAAAAAGATAATAGAAGCTTCTGTATAATGGAGAGAGAGATGAACTCTAAGAGCATTGCTGCTAAGATTTAAACATTTTTAAAGTTACTTACGCTTCATCAATGTTGGGATGGAAAATTTTATTCATGAATCCTGTAAAAAGAGATGTTAATTAGCAGCAAAAAGTATCCAGAGAACAATTAGTTTTTAAGTATTTCTGCACCGGAAACAATTTCAGAATTGGAAAAAAGTGAGGATACCACCCATAACTCATTACTTTCAATTTTAGATCTTTGATTACTGCTAAGACTATATATTCTCCTAACAGTGGTATTTACTTAAAATACATTAGCATTCCAATTAAAAAAAAAAAGAACAATCTTTGAGAGCAATGCAACTTCTTATACAAGACAATCATTGTTTGCTGAGCTATGAAGGTACTCGCCAAGAAAATGTATAGTATTAATTTATAACTAGTGCCATGATAAAAGTTAAGAAAGCTATTCTCTGACTCCCCACCCCAAAGTTTTATTGTTCAATCTCTAAATTCGGAGGTTCTGCATTTGAACTTCTCTTTCTGAAGCTCAGTTACTGGTATTGTTCTGCTACCTTGTGCGGAACATCAATGAAACTGTTGAAATGTTAAAGAAGTACTGCTTCCAAACCACAGAGAATTGCATAAGAACAGTGACCAAAATATTTCCTTTGACTTTAGTCTACTCATTCCAGGAAATGCAGCTTTGATTAAAATTGGGGCAACCAAGAAATGAGGCAAAGAGTTAAAAAAAAAAATCTGTAAGAGGGCTTGATCTGTTAGGGATCCGAGTTTTTTGATTGATTCATAGTAAAGTAAGTATGGACTTTAACAAATATATTGACAGTTAAATTCCGAGGAGGAATTAATTTATTTTCTAACTTAAAACTGGTGATGTATACAGTCAGTGTGCAAGACTGCAGATGGCAACATTCTAAAGCTGAGATCTACTGGCAAAGCTGCTGTTTTATCATCCTTACCACCTCATTTCCTTTTAGAACTTCCTTATTCCATTCTACACTTTCAATAAATTGAAGTTTCTAACAAAACTAACCATCCTTATTTCCCACTCCCACTTTCTCTCTCATCCCCACCTCACATGTTCTCACTTTCTTTTATTCAAAATATATTTGGTCAAAGTCTGTGTGTCTGGCATTGTGCTTGTTTTGGGCACAAAATAAATGAAGACAACACACTAGGTCACTGTGGCAGTGGAACAAGAGCTATGAAGAAGTTGCTGCAATGCATGCAAGCTGATACCGTCAGGGAAGTGGAAGCTGTCAGGAAAGATTCAGAGAAGTGGCATCAGAGGAGGGCCCTCAAGAATAAGTTGACAGAAGACGTCTCCAAAAATCTTAGAAACTTCTCTAGACTTAGAACAGGGGATAAGAACATAAAATCCCAGGTATGCCAGTCCTCACCACGCTCTAGCCATTCCAAGTACTAATTATGCTTCCAATTTTTGTTTTTTAATGCTCTGTGTTGAAATAGTTTGTTTTATCTACTATATTAAGAGAACCCATGCAATGTTTAAATTACTCTGACGTAAAAAGAAAAGCCTTGTGTCCAATTACAATTTCATATTAATTTTTCATTATGGAAATGAAAGGTAGTTTTCAAAGTCTAGAATTAAGAGGTATGTGTTTATGAAGAGATTATATTAAGCCAATGGAAATGCTCATGTCTTAAGGTTAAGAGTAGAAAAAGCATGATAAAATTCTACATAACCCTAGAAAAATACTAGTACTGGTGCTTGAGAAGACCTATGAGGACTATTCATTGCAGCATTATTTATAAAGGCTAAAAAACAAACTTAACATCATCAAAATGGACTGGAGGAACTGTAAACACAGCCATATACTAGGAGTTTTATGCAGCCAAGGTAATGAATTAGATTGCTAAGTATTAACTTGGATGGATCCAAACCTGAAAGGGAAAAAAGTTGCAGAATGACACATTTATGACATGATTCCATTTAGAGAAATTAAAACCAAAGCAACATCATATATTCTCTATGGTAACAAGTATGGAAATTGCCCTGAACAAACACTTATCAAACTTGCAAAAGTAATTATTTCAGTGAAGATGCAGGGCCAATGGTGGAAATTAGGGAACATAATGGGGAATGGTAATTAAAGATGAGTTTATAACACTATATGCCTTTTAAAAAGACAGAATGTGCTTGTATTATTATTTGTTCCAGGTTTTTTTTTGTTTTGTTTCCCCATTTTTAAAATATTTTATTTATTATTTTTAGAGAGGGGGGAAGAGAGAGGGACAGAGAGGGAGAGAGACATCAATGTATGGCTGCCTTTCACCTGCCTCCAGCTACAGACCTGGCTGGAGACCTGACTTGCAACCTGGTTATGTGCCCTGGCTGGGAATTGAACCAGCGACTTTTGGGTTCACAGGCCAGCGCCTTTCCACTGGGCCACCAGCCAGAGCTGAACTCAACTATTTTATTTGAGTGTTTAAATCTTAAAACACTCTTGTTTAAATAATACAAATTTCTTACTCACCGCCCACCCCCAAAATATATATGTATCAGAAGCTCTTCAGGTTATAAAACTCCCAGTCATCAAGATTAGATACATATAGGGAATATGCTATGATAGCTGCCAAGAAACTTCCTAGTGCATAAGAAACACTAATGTTTAGCCACTGTAAGGTTTAACTCAAGAGACTTGTTTTATTACATGGAAAATATTTTGCTTGAAGCTACATTAAGAACTTAAAATTCAACTTGATACTTAAAATTCTGAATTCTGCCTTTGCTAGAATTCTCGTAAGTAACACCTAGTGAAGCAACATCTATGGCAGAAGTTTCCTATGCTCCCTGCAGGTATGAATCACCTGGACAGCTCTTTAACAGAAGTGCTGTTAGCACATGCGTGGCAAGTGTTATGGAGAAAAACACAGCCAAGAAGCAGCTTGAAATAGGAATGCTGGGGTGGGGCTGCAATTTTAAATAGGATGGTCAGGGAGTGCCTTAAGGAGAAGGTGACTTAATTTGAAGGATGTGAGGGAGGAGTCAATTCAGTATCTAGGGGAAGAGTATCTATATATAGCAAGAACAGCTAGTGCAAAGTGCCCCAGGAGTTTGCCTGATGAGTATGAAGCCCAGCAAAGAGAATAGTGAAACTGAAGTCCCATGGGTAAGGGGTAGAGACTAGCAAAGAGGTCAGAGAGATGATGAGCATTTGTGGGTCCCTTTAAGGGCACAGGCTTTCATTCTGAGTAAGGTGGGAAGCTTGCTGGGGAGAGAATGATGGAGAATGGCGTATCCCAAGCAAAATGGAATGATCTGTCTCTCCTATAGTAAGTTTCAACAACTTATGTCACAGGAAACCTCAAAGGTATGTCAAGAAAACAGCTATGGTGAAAGACCTGTTACATGTTTACTAAAACTGTCTCTGAAAGGTTAAGGTGCCTCCCTCCTTGTACAAGGCCTGGAAATTACATTTGGAATCAATAAAGTTTCCACATGGTTTTCGATTAAATATAGATTTTCAGCTTGGTTGAGTCCAAGAGTGCATAATAGAGAGGGCCAGAAAAGACTTAGTAAACATTTTTAAGTAATAAATGGGTTGGGGCTCAGGCCTTAGTGCCTATGCTAAGTATAAGGCACTACCCCAGCTCTGCTATTAACTGCTGGCCTTGAGCAGTCATTTCACTTCTGTGGGTCTGTTGTTTCTCTAACTGCAAAGAAAAATAGACTATATTATTTCTAAAATCTCTAGTCTTGCTCTGTTTGTAAAAGGAAGAAGGATTTAATAGCAATGGCCAGAGCTCTGAGCAGAAGACTTAAGGACAAATGACAAGAGTTTAAGTCCTTAAGGAAATTTATTCTGTAAGGCACATTTTTAGGAACAAAAGTATCCTGGAGGGTAAAAGCTACCAACATGCTAAAATACCACCAAGCAACAAAGTATCTGCTAACTATTCCAAAGTAGGCAGAAAATGGGGACAAACACAGCTAGACCAACTGAAATAATCCCTTGACTACAATTTTCTCTTTCTAGACCAGGCTTTCTCAATTGTTAGAAAAATACCCAAAGCAAATAAATGGAAGTGAGCATAGCTCTCTGCTGTACATTTGCTCTTGGGCAGGTTGCAGGCAGCATTTCTGGAAAAGTCACTTAACAAGGAAGATGGCAACAATGGAACTTCTGCACACGGAGGGGAGCAGATGAGAAAGAACAGGCGAGGAATTCAGAAAAGGAAGGTTCTCAGGCTGAGCATGTTTGCCCTGGCAGGTTCTCCTTCCTTTTGGCAAAGCTAACACCACACTAATGAATACGTCTGCAACAAGAGAATTTTCCCAACAGTTGTTTCCATTCGACCAGGAACTATTTTGAAGTTATTTTAAGAGAACATATTTTGAAAACTGCTTTTATGGAAACATAAGTGGAAGCAACAAGTCATTTTTAATCTACATGACATAAGACTTTATTTACTACCAGACATTTTCTAGTGATATATTTAAATAATTTGACCAGATAAAATTCAGAACTCCTTTGTTTAACTCTTTCAGGTAATTAAGTCTTTGGCATGGCTCAAGCGCTTGTAAAACGGGACAATATAAATGAATATTTAGCTAAAACACCTCTGTCCTCTCATCTTTTAGCAAAAGAGAATCAGATGATTTATAATTCTGGAGGAGAAATCCAAATCATGCTTAGTTGGTGCAAAACTACACATTTAAAAAACAAAACAAAACACGAAAGCACAGATTTTCTTTTACCCTCACCCGAGGACATATTCACTGATTTTTGGAGAGAGGAAGATGAGTTGAGGGGAGAGGATGCAGGGGGACAAGACAGAGAGACAGACAGACACAGAAAGGCATCAATTGGCTACATGAATCGACTGGGATCAAACTTGCAACTTTTTGGTCTACTAGATGAGGCTTCAAACAACTGAACCACCTGGCCAGAGTAAGCATAAACTTACGTTGGAAAAAACGAACAAACAATATACTTTTAACTTGTTCTACTTTAATATGCACCTGCTCTAGAATAACAAATCTCTTGAACCATTGGCTAACAGAGAAAGTAATTAACAATGTGCACACTCATGCTGAAAACTGTTCTTTATTTCAGCCTGTTTCCGTATCCAATCCCAGGAACAAATCTGCACAAAAGCTGCACACACACTTTCAAGTAACTTTTGATATTGGAGTCAATATTTAAATAACGGAAACAAAAACTCATTGTGCCTTTGCTTCTTTTACTTGTGAGGCTATTTTTAATGATCAAATCTGTGGATAGAATGAAATACCAAGGGCCATCACCTATCCAGAAATTTCATTTAGAACAAGCTTCAAAAAATGAGCAGCCAAACAAGTGACTCATGAAACAAGGTAAACCAACACTAAGGTAAATAGATAAAGTGCCAAAGGGAAAAAACAACAGCTCTCTCCCAAGGATAAAATGAACCTAGATTGCAGGTGGCTGAGGTAGCTGTAACTGATGCAATTTAATTATAAACTTACAAATTCCTGAGAGAAAACAGTAAATGAACACATTATTCTGATATTCCACCTTCAGGACAAATGTCCACATAAGGAAGACCAATCAGAATCAAACTAATTCTATTTTTAAAGAGGATATAGTTATTTAAAATACACTCATGAAAGGCTGACTCTTATCTCCCCGAGCAGCATCTCACACTATACCCTTTTCAGGGCAATTCTGGGACCTCCATCCCTAGCATGCAAGAGGTGGTTAGGCCTGAAGATGCTGCCAGCGCTGTGCATCAGAGCTCACTTCACAGGTTTTCCTCTAACTCTGACGCCAGGCCCAGCCCATGGCAGCCTGTGCCCAGGCAAGTCTCTTCAGAGCTGGGCCTTCCTTCTTGGGATAGATGAACCTAGACTGGTCTCTTCCTGGGTGAGGAACTGAGCTTGGGACTCGCTCTCAATGCCCTGTGTCATGGCAACTTCTGAACTGATCCTGTGTGTGTTCAGATCTAAACAAGGGGTCCTCTTTTCTGTTTCTTCCTCTCTCTCTCTCTCTGATAATATGGCATCTGAGGAATGGGTTGGATGGATAAAAAAAGTTAATTTATAACTAAGAAAATGTGAAATGTTCTCTTTTAATAGCATAACCCTTCTAATCAATGTAGCAGATTACAAAAACCTGCAACCTTAAACCTAACTTGCCTATAGTTTCATTTTTGGAAGATTATAATCTCTTTCCTGTTTCCATAGCTCATCTTTCACTTTTCTGGTCATTCATATAACCAAATAAATACTGCCTGGGTCAGGCTGTATTTATTTACATTGTCAGAGGCAGTGAAATATAGCACACACTGGATTTCAAATTTCGAGACCCATTTCCAGTCCCTGCCACTCATACTAAACAAAGTCATGATTAAAAAGTCAGGCTCCAGCCTTGACCCATGTGGCTCAGTTGGCTGGGCGTCGTACCACATAGCAAAAGCTCACCAGTTTGATTCCCAGTCAGAGCCCATGCCAGGGTTGCAGGTTTGGTCACCGGCGGAGGCACATGATCCATATTTCTCTCTCACATCAATGTTTTTCTCCCTCCCTCCTTCCCCTTCTCTCTAAAACTAAATAAATAAAATCTTAAAAAAAAAAATCAGGCTCCAGTCAGACTGCCTAAATTCCATTTTATAAGTTTTGGCCAAGTTCGTGTTACTCATTCTCTACTCCTGTTTCCTTAATTGTAAATCTATGTTAAACAATGGTATCTACACATAATAGGGCTGTCATAAAGGTTAAATGAATTAATGTATGTACAGCACTTGACCAGTAACTGGCACTCAGTAAGCACTCAATGTCACAATTAGTTTAATGAGTTCAAATAGGTAGTTTCATCTCACTTTCCTCATTGTTAAAATGAAAATATCCACCCCTACATATCCATCTTAGCCCTGTAGGAAATGTCAAGAGGATTAGAGGATATATTAATATGCAGTATTTGGTTTCCTATAACCCCATCACATAGGAAATGGGAAATACAGTTGTTCTAATACTTATGATTAAAAAACCCATTCTGGGCCCTGGCTGGTGGCACAGTGGATAAGACGGTCTATGAACCTGAAGGTCGCTGGTTTGATTCCCAGCCAGGGCACATAACCAGGTTGCAAGCCAGGTCTCCAGCCAGGTCCTTAGCTGGAGGCAGGTGAAAGGCAACCACACATTGATGTTTTTCTCCCTCTTTGCCTCTTTCCCTACCCACCTCTCTAAAAATAATAAAATCTTAAAAAAAAAAAAAAAAGCCCACTCCGATATTGCATTTGGTTTGGGGGTAAAAACACTAGCCTGGAAGCCTGAGGCGGGTGAATCTATCTCCACCTTCCTGGGGCTCATTTTCACACCATCCTTACAATGAGGCAACTGGGTGCTATAACTTTGAAGTTCCTTCAAGCCACATGGTTTTCACCAACATCAGGAATATGAACAAATCTTAAACTGTGTGAACAAGCTTGTCAAAAGGAACTAAGGCATTACTCTTGTGTTTTTAAAAGAATTTCACTTTAAAGAAAAAGGAAGCAAGCCAAGATGACATGTTTTCATTATGATACCAATCCTAAAACGGAAGGAATATACTTACTACTAAGATGATGTCAGAATTAATAACAAGCTCAAATGCTAAAAGCCACCTACTATATTTCAAGTAGGAGCTGCCCTAAAGAGCAAGTTAGATGGAATTTTATATAGCAAACTAGCAAAGGCAGAATTACCACTGATATAAGCCAGCTTTCAGAAGGGAACAGGCAGAAGCAAGCACACACAAAGGTAAGGCTACCTGAGAGGTGGCCTGGGGGCAGGGAGGGAAGCTAACTACTATTTTCACTCTGGCTAATAGTAAGGTGAAGCCAAGGAAGGGAGACAGACCACTAACAGCAGTTTTTCTACTGTTAACTGACTGAATACCAGTTTCTCCTGCCACTGAGAGCAGCAGCACCTGGCCTGGAAGTCTCTTTTCCCCCAACTCATGTCATTTTAAGTGACACTATCACGTATACAGGCCACACTTGAACACCCTGGCCTCTCAGTCAGTTCCTTAGGTTTCTCTTCAGTGACCTGTCCTCCATTCCCTTCCATCTCATTCTTACTCCCAGGACATACCTTGAACTTTGTCATCTCAACGGTTTCATCTCCAAAATCACAAATTCAGACATACTTTTTCCCATGCACAAACTCTAATCCTTTTCAAAGAGCTTTCCACCCTAGAATCAATTCTTCATCTGTGACCTCTAATGCAATATCCCTCCCTTTTTCTTCCTACCTACCAGACCTCATACCTTCACCCTTTCTCCTTACTCAGTTTAAGATTTGAGAGCCATCACCGTCCTTGTTCTCAAGCAATCTTTCGCAAACCCCTTGCCCTCCCCTCTCTGAAATGTCATTCTACAACTGGAGAAAATCACTCATTCAAATTCTCTATCCTTAGACTGGAGGGTGCCACTAAGTAAGCATTCATTCACCTACCCACTCAACAAATTCCGCTGACCCCTGAACAACATGGGTTGTCCGACACAGGTGTATTTATCCAGGGAGTTTTTCAACTGACCTGTGCAGTTCAAACCTGCATTGTTTAAGGGGAAACTCCTTGGTTGGGAACCCACAGATTTGAAGAGCCAACTTTAGTTATACCCAGATTTTTCAACTATGGAGGAGGTCGGACCCCTAACCCTGTCTTGTTCAAGGGTCAACAGTATTTGGAAAACAAAGGCCTGCAACCAAGGGTCAACAGTATTCTACACAACAAGTATTGTACCAATGCATAAAACAGCCCCACAACAAAGAATAATTTGGCAAAAATGCCAAAAGCACCAAGAAACTTCAAAAACCACTTTTGACACGTTCGATTGGTCTTAGCACAAATCTTTTTTTTTTTTTTTTCAATAGATTGCATTCTTTTCAGAGAGAAGGGCAGGAAGGGAGGAAGAAAGGGAAAGAAACATCAGTGTGTGGCTGAGACATTTGGGTTCGCAGGCCGCAACCTATCCACTGTGCCACCAGCTGGGACCTATCTTGGGTGTTTTTAAAGGAAGTAGGATTTAAAGGCATAATTGCACCTTTGCTATAAATCTGTATATCTGTCAAATAAACAAAATGTCTTTCCTTTTCACTAAACTGTTATTCAAAAGTCAATTATTTATATTTTTCATAGCATTATCTAAAGTTTTTCACTAAACTTCCCTACTAGAAATTTGTTTCTCTTTACTGGAATTCCAAAGGTATAGGTCACTACATAGTAGCAATTATTTAACTGTTTAAGACAGAAACTAAATTAAAATCCAAGTTCATGAAATTAGAGAACTATACAGGTGATCTTAATGGAATTTTGCTTCCTCAGTCTAAGAATTCATTCTATTCGTGGCCTTTATTAAATGGCTAATCCAAAACCTCTCACGAGTGACACACGAGTGACACACTCCTCTGCTTCAAATCCTGGTCCACTCTTGGTTAAACCCTTCTCAGGTTACTCATACTAGCTCCTAAGGGAATACAATATTTTCCATCTAGGAAGACAAAAAGTAAAATGGTAAATATTCTGAACTCTATAGTTAGTTTAGTCATACCCTAGTATAAAACACCATTCTAAAGAGGTTGTAAGGTAATTTCTGGCCATAGTTGAAATAAAAAGTTATAATGCCAGAAGAATCTGCTATTTGGGAAATAGAAAAGGTTGAATCATTTCCCTGGATCACTGGCCTAAGTAAAAATATTAAGGTGCAATGATTATCAGAATATCTAATTAAGAGTGTAGGATGGGCCCTGGCTGGTGGCACAGTGAATAAGGCGCTGGCCTGTGAACCCAAAGGTCACTGGTTCAATTCCCCAGCCAGGGAACATAACCAGGTTGCAAGCCAGGTCTCCAGTCAGGTCCATGGCTGGAGGCAGGTAAAAGGCAACCATACACTGATGTCTTTCTCTGCCTCTTTCCTTCCCCTCCCTCTGAAAATAATAAAATTAAAAACAAAAAAGTGTAGGATGGATTGGGAGATTTAGAAGGAATGCTGACAGGTTATCTAGTCTGGTTTCCCTTGGACCAGGTGACCTAAACCATCTTATTTAGATGATAATCTGACCTAACTGTGAAGGCCAGTAGTATAACACAATGCAGTCATCTATCTTAGTATTAATATGATTTGAGAGGCTGACAGTCAGAAGGTAGTAATTAAATGGTGAACTGTTTGGATGTGGGAAAAAAAACAAGTACATATTGTAGTTGGAGACTAGATGGGGAAGTTAAGAATAATAAAGAAAATGGAGAAGCCAAAGAACTTATATGCATCACACATGGACATGAACTAAGGGAGGCATTACTGGAAGGAAATTGGGGTACTGCTTGGAAGGGGACAAAGGGGGAAAAATTGGGACAACAGTATTAGAATTAATAAAACATATTAAAAAATACATAAATGTTTACTTTTAGAATAAAAGAGAACTTGTAAACTATTTGGAAATTACAGAAAAATATCTTTAATCCCCTTAAACCAAGAGTAACTATACTCAATATTTTGGCATTTGTACTTGAAATCTGCATGGAAAAAAATAGTTACACTATATAAGATTACACATTTTCTTGGGTGTGCATTTAAAGATGTGTTAAAACATGAGTAAAGGCTGTGAAACATTTTGTTCATTGAGATGTATCATAATTTAATTATTATCAACTAAAGTTTTTAGGATGCTTCTGACTTTTAAGTTTTAAAAACAAACTGCAGTTAACATACTCTTGGTACATTAATCTTAAGAGTGTATCTCTGAATGTTTCCTTCAGACAATTTAATTTTTAAGTAAAATCACCCAAAAGGTATAAAATCATTACTGATCAATATATACTGCTAGATTGGCTACATTGTAATACCTTTACCAATGCCTAACCTGTCAATTTGTTGTCATACCTGCTCTCATTTTTAAATTTGCATTCTTTGTATGAGACCTAAAACCATTTTGTATCCTACACTTACTGGTTTTTATTTTTACAAATAATTGCTATATATCACACTCTTTCTGAAATCACTCATCTTCACCCCCACAGCAACTGCAAGTGTGTTTTCTTTGGCAAAAACTTTCACTTAATAGGTGAGCAAGCACATGAGTAACGGCTGAAAACGGAATCTGAAATATGGAATATGACAGTCTTTGTTGCAAATTCTTTGCATAGAACAAAAGCTTCACAGATTAAAAATTACTTGGGGTTTTGAACGAGTATTTTTAAAGACACTGTGTACACTTTCACATCTCTGAAGCTTTGTAGAGACTGTTATTCTCAATACATGAAACACAATCTTTTTTGAAAAAGCCCATCTCCTCCATACACTTTCTCTCTCTCAACTGAGGCACTAATTCACACCTCTCTTAAAAAGCAATGACACACTGTGACTAAAGCATATCCAATATTTTACTATTTTACTTACATTGATCTTCTCTCCCTAACTAATGAAAGCTTATACAACCTTCCAAATTATCCAGTAATGCCAAATATCCTAAGTATTTTACACACCATTCAATATCAAACACGCAGAGTTCACTGTCTCATTTTCTAGAAGAGGAAACAACACAGGTGAGTATCATCATCATGGTCAAGAAAAGCCAGGGCCAGAACCACTCTTGCCTGATAACTCATGCACCAACCAACGCCACTCTCCTAACTGCATCTCTGGTGACACCCTGCAGCACTGCAAAGTACTCTAGGAATGTTTCTGAATGAGAAAGATAAGTTAGTCTGAACTTTCAAATAAATCAGAACTTACAAGATTCAAGTATGATTCACTTCAAAGCAGTTGCTCAGGAAAACTAGTATTTCAATGATATTAAATTGATTAAAGGAATTTTAGAATTTCTCTTTGAAAATTCCCATAGGGCCAGTTTATAAAAATATCACAATCCTTAACCTAAAGTCAATTTCATTATGTATGGTATGTCATTTTTTACTTCTACTGTTGTTACTCAGTTTTCTTTCATCTTAATTCTCTGCAGTTAAATGATTGCTACCCATTTCAAAAATTTATATCCAGCTTCAAAGCATCAAGAGTAAGTTTATAACCTCTTAAGGTTTCTTTTTATATTCCTTCTCTTCCCAAAGAAGATTTGAAGCAACTTTATTACTATTTTGGAAAAACAAAACAAAACAAACAAAAAAACCCCACTTATTTAAAGTTGCAAATTATTAAAAGAACATTTTAGTTGTACCTCATTCAATCATGTAATTACTGAAAACTCTTCTCAAACTACATTTGGAGGATACCCCGAAAATAGGCATGTAAAATATACTGAATACTTAAATGTACAGAAAAAAATGTTTTAAACTCTATACACCAGAATGTAAATAACAACACCCACTGAGAGAGAGGATGATGAGACATTTAAATTTTTGCTCACCTGGACTTTCTTACATTCCCACTACGGATATGGAGCACGTATACAATTAAAATGTATATGTGGCCCTAGCTGGTGTGGCTCAGTGGATTGAGCGCCAGCCTGTGAACCAAAAGGCTGCTGGTTCAATTCCCAGTCAGGGCATATGCCTGTGTTGCAGGCCAGGTCCCCAGTTGAGGGCATGTGAGAGGCAACCTCACAGTAATGTTTCTCTCCTTCCCTTCCTTCCTTCCTTCCCCTCTCCCAAAAAATACATAAAATCTTTCAAAAACAAATGTGCATGTATAAACATCTGTATCAAACAAAAAAAGTATATACATTTTGTAAAATTTTTAATTTTAGAGAAATAGGGAGGGAGGGAGGGACACAACACGCACATGCACGCGCGCACAGATCTGTTGTTCCACTCGGCTGTTTGTGCGTTCACGGTATGCGCCCTCACCAGAGACTGAACCAGTGACCCTGGCGTATTGGGAGCCTCTAATCAACTGAGCAACCTGGTCAGGACTACATATATACTTTTAAATTTCAAGATCTAAGCATTAAAAATGCTTCACCTATATCCGTACAGCTTAACCCTTAAGAGCTCAAAATTTGGCTCAACAAGAAACCTACACCTGCCTAGATTAAGAGGCAGAGATTACAAAGAACAGTGAGGTTGGGTTTTTCTTTTCTCTTTGCCCTTCTATGTAATTCTACATCTATACAACTCAAAAAGGAAACTTCGTTTATTCTAAGTGAGCCACTACCCCTTAAAGTGTTTAAAGCACATACCAACAGTAATTACATCATTGATGACCTGAAAATGGGTCACCCCACACAACTGATTAAAACTCTCTTATGCAACCTTTCCTTTCGAGAAACAAGGACAGCCTGTACAATATTTCAAGTAGATCTACTTCCTTCAGAGAAGATGGTACACATCTGTAGGTATTACAAAGTTCTAAAAGCACACAGGAAGGCAAAGAAAAAAATAAATTAGACTAGTCATTTGTTCCAACCAATTTCATATTACATACACCATTAATTTAAGAAAGTACCCAGGCTTCTTTTGTGTCCTTAGTTAATTAATAAACAATGTCTAAAGTGTAGATATTTTCACTTTGAAAGTTATGATGAAACAATTGTATTACCTGGAAAAATATGATTAAGGCAAGGTTTAAGAAATAACTACATTTCTACAGGATATGTAATTGCACTTCTATAGGTTCACTGTTTTCACTGTTAGTTTCAACAAGCTATACTGTCTCCTTTCAGATTAGGAATCTAGGGTTAAAAAACCAACTAGGCTTAGGATGCCAATTTTTAGTCAATTTTTTTTATTCAAAGTAAATAGGTACTTATGAGATATCCTGAATTCGATTTATATGGTTTGGACATTCTATTTGTAAAGGTTTAAAGGTTACATCACTCCAATGCATAAATAAATAAATAAATAAATAAGTGCCTATACAAAGAAACACCCTCAAGTCTAGAAATAAATGGGGGATTAGAAACCACAACATGACAGAAAAGTCCTCCCTAAATGGGTGGAACTTATAGTCTATCTCCCTAGAATGGCACTGGGACAAGGCTGCTGCCAACTGCACAGGAAGTGAAGCAGATACCCTCGCGGACCATCTCATAGGCTCAACACCTCACAGCTCTCCTTCTGGTTCACCATTTGATAACTCTTAAAACTCAGAGGCCTGTGTAGCAATGGGGATACTTCCAACTCAATTATCCATCCATAAAGTACTTCTCAATTACTGAGTTTAGAAAATTCACCTGAGGGACTGTAAAAGGAAATCACTAGTGTATTCTTAAAATGAACACTAACAGTTATTAGCTTGAGATGGAACTAGTATTTTTATAGCACAAAGCTCTAAAGCATATAAAGTAGCTAGATGTCAGGGGAGAGGCTGCTGCATTTGATTGGGAATTAGTCCGTGACCATCCTAACTTTTCCGCATTAGTTATCCTAGGCAGAATTGTGGAGGCCTAGAATCAAAGCATAAAGCACAGACTGCCTTTGATCTTCCTCTTTAAAAAACCTTCTTGTTGGGCAAGGGTGTGTGTCTAAGCTCCCAGAGATTTGGCATTATTTCCAAAGACAAGCCAACAGCAGTAGCAAAATGTCTGAACTCTGGCAATTCTGAACTTAAGGCTCAAATGTGACTGTCAGGGAATGCTCAATATAACCCAACTTTATTTTCTTCTTCTTTATTAAAACTGGTCAGTATTTTATGCTATTTTTAAAGTCATCTACAGAATGAAAAATTTTAAAGTTGTCTGAAGTTACTGCCTAAACTAAGTTACTACCATTCTATAATCTCAAAATACTTAAGGTGTCAAACTTTAACATATATACTTTTATTGCATCTGACACAAAAATACCTAACCTGTCACTAAATGCCTTAATGGAGGTGACACCTTAACAATATCAACAATTAGGGCAGAAGGAAGATGAAGAGGAGGAAAAGTACTTCATTATACAGTCCCACTAAGGTTTCTACTCTAGTTTCTTCAGCTGTTTAAATAAAGGATCAAAAAGACTGAGAAAAAGGTCATTTCATTGGTAGGTACCCGGAGCTGGAGTAAACAAAACAAAGAAAGATACAGGGAGGATTTTTAAATGGCAGAATCAGAGCAGATACTATATAATATTAATTTCAACAATCTGGCATTTGAAATGAGATTTAAGATATATTTATGATTTTATTGCTAATAGCCTGAATGGACAGTGAGTCATGTAACTGTTTAATCTGACCCTAAAAGAAAATCCTAGAGTTATAATCATTACAATCAGGAAAAGAGTATATTTAAACATCTTCTATCACATTATAGAAGTCCCCTACAAAGTCACTGATTTATTTAACCGTAGCCAACAAAGGAAATAGTCAACGAACCATTTCTGGAATTGATTGTGGCCCACAAAACATAGGATTATTTTCTTTTTCTCTTTGATTTCAACACTCTGAAAGGAGAGAAGCTGGGAAGTTACCTACCTATAGATGGTGATTTGAAAGGGTATTTATCAGGAAGATCCACTCTAACTTTCCATACTCCGCCTTCATATGGTGCTGGGGGAAAAAGTAAAAATGTTATGCGTTAGAAATACATCTTTTCCAAATCAGAAAATAAACCTGAGTATAAGTATTAAATCCTAATCTCTTTTGAAAATCTTGCAAATTAATTCCCTTCAGAGTCAGGGACCTTTTATAACTCTTACGTTCAGATTAAAATACTTTACTTAAAAGATAGGAAATAAGCAGATTCACTTTTTCCCTACTCCCTCAAGTTACCTGATTCTTTCAAGTATTAAACACGATCCAATTCTTTGGTAAATAACAGCCTCCTATCTCAACCTACCCTATACCCGCCTTAAAACAACAACAAAAAATTAGACCAGAAACAAAAATAAAATAAAAAATATTTCCCCAAATCATTAACGTACCCATCCATACAAAACCCAGAATTCACAATTCATATTTAATACTGTTACATAGAGATAAGAGAGAAAAGCATATGAAGTTACTATGATAACAGCAAGATTTCCTCACTGGCTCTAGAGTTCAAGCAAGTTTACTTTTCAAAAGCCACTGCCATCTGTCTTTGATATTTTCATTGTCTACTAAGGAGAATAAGATTGTAATGGGGGGGGGGGGATGGGATGAATGTAATACAATAACAATAAAATTAAATTTAAAAAAATGATTATAATAAAAGATCACATACCAACAAGTGTACTTACTTCCTTGTGGTCCATAAAACTTCACTACAAATTCATTGAGTCCTCCCAGGATTGTAACCTCATGCTTACTCTCAATGCTAAGGTGGAAGGTAAAGGAAATTACACAGGCTTTGTATTACCTAGAAGAACTCCAAAGTTCTCCAAATATGGCGTTTTAAGTGTTAATCAACATTTATGTAAAACCAATAAAATATAAAATAAACAATATCACTCTGGTAGTTTAGAAGGCATTGTACACTCTTGTGAAAAGAATTTGAACAGGCTTTAAAGACTCAAGACTTGTGTTCAGATCCCAGGACTGCCACCAGCTCATTTGTGAGCCTAGGCAAAGTAACATGAACTCACTCCTTGAGCCTTTGCCCCCTCCTTACAAATTAGGAAAAGCCACTTCATAGGATTTCTGTGAGAATTAAATGGGTTAAATATGTAAAATGACTAAGAGGACATTTTGTACATACTGTCCATAAACGAAAAACAGGCACTTTGTTTTTCTCCCCTCCGTACTGTCGTCTCCTTTCTAGCTGACCCACAATGAGCCTTTAAACATATATGGATACAGTATTCCCTTTAAACAAATTCAAATAATCGGGAAAACACTGATCCTCCTTAAACTGGATATGACGTGCTCCTGAAATTATGAATTTACTAAGGGAAGACCCCACAATTTTCTTCCTGACTTAGAAAATAATCAAAATAGAGACACAACCTTGTTTGCAAGTATTACTGCTAAATGCAAAAGACCAGCCATAGGGGAGCAAAAAGGGGATGGATGTAATACAACAACAATAAAATTAAAAAAAAAAAAACAAAAAAAATGCAGAAGACCAGCCAAAAAAAAATTTTTTTTTTTAAACCTTGTCAAAATTATTTCCTTTCATTTACTCTTTTCCCCTGTTCCCCAGGACTTGGGGGCTCTGGGGCTAATAATCACAGAGGAGTAATACTTCTGTGTTCTCTTCCTCAAAAACTAATCTGTCCTTGAGACGCTCACCCCTTTAAGGTATAGGATTCAATTACAAACCAAACCAATCCATCTTGGTAGAGGATCTATTTTAAGTCTCTGTTCTGTGATCTAATCCAACAAGAACAGGGAAACTCACAAAGCCCACCTTAACATTAAAAAAGAAAGATGAAGCAGACTGGTCTCATCTTAATCGGCAATGCAAACTGAAGGTACTATTATGCAAAAGAACCCCCACAAAATTTTAAATGATCTCTTAAATAGAGCAAAATTATCTTTTTTTAAAAAAGATTTTATGTCATTATTTTTTAGAAAGAGGGGAAGGGAGAGAGGCAGAGAGGGAGAGAGACATCAATGTATGGTTGCCTTTAACCTGCCTCCAGACCTGGAGACCTGGCTTGCAACCTGGTTATGTGCCCTGGCTAGGGAATTGAACCTGCGACCTTTGGGTTCGTAGGCCGGCACCTTAACCACTGTGCTACCAGCCAGGGCTTAAAATGATCTTTTTAAAGGTATGAAATTAAATACTGGATTCTCCGATCTTCTGTGCTATAAACCACAGAACAGAGAGGCCAGGTATATTTTTGACCAAGTCTTTGTTTAAGAGCCTTCAACAATATCCACCAAAGATATTAAATAAAAAGAATACAGCCTACACTAACTTGATCTAACTACTTTTGTTAACATGCACACTGAAATGATTCAAACAGTACCCACGCTGCAAAGCTGGCTTCATTTCTCATAGTCAAATACCATGTACTCATGCTTTGGGATATTAAATTCTTTCTGACCAACTGCAAAACATTCCAAAGTTAATGTTAATGTAATAAATAGAAGTACAACATGTTTCTATCATTTTAAAACTTTAAAAAGCACCCTATGTTAGTGAAAAAAGAAGTCAAATCTAATTACAACAAAATTAAATATAAGCAATAAAGTCACCAAAGAAAACACTTAAAAAATAATCTTGGGGGTAAAAAGGCTTTCCTAAGAATGGTATCAGAGCCAGAAACCAGAGGAAAAGATTGTAGCCCTGGCTAGTATGGCTCAGTGGATTAGATGCCAGCCTGAGAACCAAAAGGTCGCCAGTTCAATTCCTAGTCAGAGTACATGGCCGAGTTACAAGCCAGGTCCCCAACTCAGGGTGTGCAAGAGGCAACGGACTAAGTAAGGTATCTCTTGCCAGTCGAAGTTCTCTCTCCCTCCCTCTCTTCCCATCTCTCTAGAAATAAATATTTTTTTAAAAGTTTCTATAACATTTTTAAAATGTAACTTCTGTAAGACAAAGACAAAGGATAAACTAAGAAGAAAAAAATTATAGCACATGACCAAAATTTGGGGTCTTAAAAGCATGAGTTATTTCAAAGCAATAAGCAAAACGGGCCAACAAAGAAAAGGCTGGAAGAGCCAAGTTGAAAAACTCAAATGAGCAAAATTAAGCTATCAAAAGTTCAACTCGTTAGTTTAGAAATGATACATTTTTCACTATAAATTGATAAAGATGAAAGCTGGATAAACCTAGTGCTCCATGGCGTATGAATTAGTATTCCTGAAAACAAATTTAGCAATACACTTCAAAACTTAAAATGAATTTACTCCTTTCATTCAAACTTCACTCCAATCAAGTTACGTTTTAAAAATAACCAGGCACTGCTGGTGGGAGTGTGAAATGGTTTCAGTCACTGGAGGACTTGGCGCTATAAAGCTGTACATACGCACACCCCATGCTACTCCTGGTAAGTACGTACAGCTCGTTCACCGTAACACACGTCTAAGAATGCTCACAGCACTATTTGTAATATCCCAAAACTTGGCTACCCAAACGTTCAACAATAAAAAGGGTAAATTATGGTACAGTTGCCCCACAAAATATTACATACCAATTTTTAAAAAATGCTACACATAAATGTACAAAGCAGGGACCAAAAAACCCCCTAGAATTACCTTCTGGAGGGCAGGTCTCTTGTAGGACAGGCTTCCCCGACTAGGTGTGTGTTCTAGGAACCCATCTGTAGCAGTGTACCAGCTGGCATTGTTGTGAGAGGCTGTGTTAGGCTTCAGTTAATTTTTTTTTTTTGAGGACTCTTTAAATACATTTGCCCATTGCATGATGGGTGATATATGAGTGCACCTGCCCACACCACACTGGGTGCTCAGCAGTTTTTGACCAAAAACAGCAGGACCCTCATATGCCATACTCTTCCTATTCATCCAATCTCACCCCAAGCAACGTTTTGTTTCTATGGATGAAAAAAATCCTCAAAGAAAACATTTCACAGATGTGGAAAGAGGTGAAACAAAAAACAGCAGGAGCATGAAAAGGCATCAAAATTGAGTTCAAAAACTTTTTGAGCAGTAAAAAATATATAGGTGTATTGGATCAAATGGAGAGTACTTGGAGGTGACTGAAGTTTAAACATGTAAGAACACACAGATTTTTATAAATTCTAGTTACTGTTGGGTGCCCCCTCACATGAGTCTCACAGACAAAACCGAGAAAGAGACCAGAGAGCAAGGAGCATATACAGTAAGATTCCATTTATACACACTTCAAACAGGCAAGTGACTCCATGGTGGCAGAACTTAGGGCAGCGATTACCCTGGTGGGGGCTGTGATAACTAGAAAGGGGCTTGACAGGGACTTTGAGGGGGCTAACTATGCCTTTATTGTTCCATTTACTATTGAGCTACAAAAATTATTTATATACTTTTCACATGTTTTATTTTTGCATATATTTTATTGTTTAATAAAAATTCTGAAGATAGCGTTCTGATACCATGTTTACTAAAATGTATGAAATTTAAAAATGGAAATAATCTAACACTTATCAATAGGAAATTGGTTAAATGAATTATAAACCATTTATACAACAGGCTGTTACTTGGTGCCTACCTCTGCCCACCCAGAACTCCACCAATGTATGTTTCTGCCCAATGTGAGCTATCTAGAAGTAGTAAACTGAATCCAGTAGTGCAAATAAAGGTATCCCCAGCCATTAAACAAAAGTAAATAAAGTTATAAGGATAATGAAAGACTGGAGTGAGGTTAAAGGTTAAATGAGTTTAATGAAAGCTGTAACCTAATTTTATTTTTAAGATTCTATTTATTATTTCCAGGGAGAGAGGAAGGAAGAGAGGCAGACAGGGAGAGAGACATCAATGTATGGTTGCCTTTCACCTGCCTCCCAACCACGGACCTGGTTGGAGACCCAGCTTGCAACCTTGCCACATGCCCTGGCTAGGGAACAGAACCAGTGACCTTTGGGTTTGCAGGCTGGCACCTTACCAACTACGCTACCAGCTAGGGCTGTAACCTAATTTTATAATATAAAAATCTGTAGAAGTAGAATCCATCAATCAGAACTAATATGGATGACAATGATCTATGCACTTACTATTGATTAATCATTTAAAATTATGAGCTATCCATATGGACATCTCATCTAGAAAACTGAAGGTATCTTTTCTATCCTTTACATGATGCAATAAATCCAGGTTTCTTCCATTTTGTGGTCTGCCTGGTATACAGTCCATATTCCTATCCACTTTCCTAAGATCCCCCTTTCCAGTCACTTGAAACCCCCTCTTCCCCATGATTAGAAATCAATGCCCCAAACCTCCTCTTTCCCCTAATCCACGTGCCACATACACCAGGATCTGTCCTTAATTACATACTATGCTGAAAATTAAAGAGTCCTTACAGTCCATTTCATATGAAAAGCTAAAAGTAAACTGAATAAAACCTTAAAAATTTCTAGTAAGTTGGTAAATTGAGAAGCTGTATTAAATTTATGCTGCCTTGGAATGGGGTACAGACATTAAATCAAATGGAAAAAAGAATTTTAGTTTAGTTGAATGAAAAATACTGCATTAAAAATAATCCATTCCATCATCACAAATGAGTAACTTGTCCATACACACACACACACACACACACACACACACACACACACAAAGTACAGAATTACTTGACTGTTGTTACCATGTATACTTATCGTAGAGACCAAGAGTTTCTTTTTCCTCTCTGCCGCAAGGTGAAAGGCAAGGAAGGCAACAAGACAGGTTACAATGATGAAAATAATGATCTATTTCTGAGATGGCTAGCAGACTGGCAGGAACTCACTAGAAGCTTCCTTCATTTCTTTCTCAGTTTCAAAACTTGAAAATATCCTTTAGATATATTCTGGTAAGAATATATTAAACCCATAAAATCACATTTTACTGAATTCTGATCTATTTGTGACATACTACTTTTTAGTTACTTAGCATTTCACTATCACAGAATAGTATCAGCATTTTCAGTAGACTAATGATTAACATTCCTAGGAACCCAAGTTCATTTCACTTTTAAAATGCTACCCACCCACCACCTTATTCCCTGAATGGTGTTATGATTACACAATCTAATATTTAAAAGCTAATGCCGAACTGTCAAGAGATAACTGACATTCTTGGCAAAACGTGTCTATCAAGATTTTAGACATAATTTTTATATAGTTCTGGGATTTTCCAGAAAGGGAGCCAAGGTGTAAGCCTGTGTCATAGGGCTGATATTAACAGGTCAAGGGCCTAGGATTCAGTGACACTGTTTTCCAAGTTTCCTAATAACGAGCTGAAAAATACAAGAGCGTGGCCTCCCTGAGTGCGCCCATATAGGTGAGGATCTGGGGTAGAAACATGCTTCATTGTAGAAAGTAGAAGCAATTTGTATAGCACTCTCTCTGTATGTTCAGACAAGTCTGTTTACACTTCTCCTTGAGAGTAATTACACTATGAAAACCTAAAGAAACCTAGCATTCTTCACTACTTGTCTTGAAAATAGCACAGTATATCTGTTAATCCATTAATGTGCAAAATACCATAAAAACAATACTTGGGGGAAATGTTTATAAAGAATCCTTCTCCTTTAGAAAGATAAACTGAAATATTTACTAATATATAATGTCTAAGAATGCTTCAAAATAAGCAGAGTTAGGAGAGAAAGGTATGGAAGACATGGGTACATGGGGGTTGTCTATTTTCTCTCTACTTTTGCTTAGTTTGACATTTTCCATAATAAAAGTTCTTTACAAATTAATGTAGTTTCATCAGAACTTAGTAGTTAACAATTAACAAGCACAATTTAGATGAACTTAGCTACTACAGCTCTCTTTGAAAGCTTATGAAATGATGCAGCATTTTCCTAAGGTCTAATACTTAGTCTGAGGAAGAAAAAAAGATCAAGTGATCCAATATAGAAAAAAACAAAGACTTGATACTAAAAGAGAAGGCTACTCTGGGGTGTAGGAAAATAGATGAAGAGAGCCAGAAGGTAAAGTTCCAGTTCTGAAATAGGTCACGGGGGTGCAATGTACAGCATGGCTACCACAGTAAACACGGTATTGCATATTTGAAAGTTGCCAGAAGTAGAGGTTAGAAGTTCTCATCATGAAAAACAACTCTGTAACTGTGCTGAGATGTTAAAACTAGACTTACTGTGCTGATCATTTCACAATATATACAAATATTGAATTATTATGTTGTATACCTGAACTAATGTTGTATATCAATTATACCTCAATTTAAAAAATAAAGAGAATACCATGCCAAAATAGCAGATCAATAGCTGACATTCTAGAAAAATCAAATTTCAATGGTTGCAAAGGATATCTAAGAAAAATCCAATCACAGTGAGGGAAGATAAGCATGGCTTCTGAACACCCGTGAAAACAGCCTGGGCAAAATGATCAAGATGTGTGTACCTTTGTTTAAATTGTAAAGAAATCAGTCAGGTACAATAAGGAAAGACTCCTGGATGACAGAAAGTTTAATTTTTTTTTTTTTTTAGAGGTTTTTAAACGTGTTTGTCCTGTTAGGAGGACAGGGAACTCCATTCAAAGCAGAAACAAAAATAGAAATACAGTGCTTGCTTCAGCAGCACATATACTAAAATTGGAACAATAGAGAGAAGATGAGCATGGCCCCTGCACAAGGATGATACGCAAATTTGTGAAGTGTTCCGTATTAAAAAAGAAAAAAATAGAAATATAAGCTATTGAAAAAAATAAGCAGGAGGAAAAAGGGAGGGAAAAGGTTTTTTACCAGCGATGAAATATATACAGATAAATAATAAGCACATCTTTTTATTCATTTATCTCAGTCTGGGATAGAGGCAATAATATGCCCATTAAAAGCAACTAACAAAACAATACACGTGCCATAGCTCCTAACTCAAGCAGGTTCAGTCCCTGCAGAGGAGGTGTGGGGGACAACTACTGCTACAACTAAGACACTTTAGACATAAACAGGAACCTATCCCGCTGAGTTAGCACCTATTAAATCCACAAAAGATGACACTTTCTTTCCATTGAAACCTGGTTTACTAGCCCTGGCCAGAGTGGCTCAGTTGGTTGGAGCATTGTCCCGTAACCGAAAGATTGCGAGGTTTGATTCCCACTCAGGGCACGTGCCTAGGCTGGGGTTTGATCCCTCGTCTGGGCACCAGTCCCTGGTCCAGGTGTGTACAGAAGGCAGCCAATCAATGCTTGTTTCTTGCATCAATGTTTCTCTCCCTTTCTCTCTCTCTAAAAGCAATGGAAAACAAACAAAAAACACTTGGTGCACTAGCCCTGGTCGGTGTGGTTCACTCGCTCAGAGCATTGTCACGTAAACTGAAAGGTTGCAGGTTTGATTCCCAGTCCAGGTTGCGGCTAGATCACTGACTGGGGCATGCACAAAAGGCAACCAACCGATGTTTCTCTCTCACATGTTTCTCTCCCTCCCTTCCCCTCTTTCTGAAATCAAAAAGGGAGGGAAGGCTTATCTTTGGGTGAGGATTCAAAAAAAAGGTGAGTTTAATAAATATTCTACACACTTACCTCCCACTTAAGTGCCTACAGGAAAACAAAAACTCTTAAACACAATCTGCCTTCAAGAAGTTCAAAGTTTAGCAAGGGAAGATGAGATCTGTCCACTAGGAATAAATGTGAAAGTGAGTTTGCATAGTGCTACTGGAGTTTAGAGTAGGAAGAGATTTCTTCTAGCCTGTGGGCAGAGAGATGGTTTCCCAAGGAGAGCAAGGCACACAGGCCTTAAGAACAGTGAGATATGGACAGGAAGAGGTAGGGAAAGGCATTTAGAGCAAGAACAGAAAAGCACAGGACATGTACAGAGAACAGAGACCACTGCATTTTTATACTGATGAGCAGACCATCAGGAGTATTAGATAGCATGCCAAGACCAGATTACAAAGAGCCCTGAAGTATGGATTTTATCTGGAGAACAGGCGACAGCTGCGAGTTCTAGGCACAGAACTGTGCTTTACAGAGATAACCCAGCTGCGGTGTGTACAACGGGCTGAAGGTGTGATGATAAACATAAAAGCAAAACAGAAGACAAATATTCAAGGTCTCAACTAAGATAACAGCTGTGGGGACAACGGGAGAGATTAAAAGAAGACCTGACAGGCTCTGCAAACAACTAGATGTGGGACAGCCAGGTGAAAGTGCCAGTGTTGCTAGAATGTCTCATTATCATGAGGAACCAAGAAACTAGAGTGTAAGTCAATCTCCTAGTTTCTAACTGTACACGAAGCAGGTGTGTTCCAATGTCTGTCTCTTGGTGAAGCCTTCTGGGACCACCCCTATTTACCACATCATACTGCAACATTCCCACCACCTAATATATTATGTATCTATGTTTATTTGTTGCTCACCAGTCTCCAACTATTATATTGCCGGCTCCAGAAAGGTAGGGACTGTCTGATCTGAGTGCTGCTGCATTCCTAAAGGAGTTCTGGCACATAGTAGGCACATGAATTAATATTTATAAATAGAACACATGAATGAAGTTGCAGAATAGCCACAGCCTGAAGTCACCAGTCTGAGGTCTAAGTATAGTTTTAGCCTTGTCAGACAGTGAGATGACACTATTAATGGCAAAGTGGAACATGGGGCAGAAGGAATAAGTTTTTTAAGCCTTAGTTTTAAAATGCTAAGTCTGGTTTTGAACAGATTAAAATTTACAGTATAAATGGATAAACAAGTGGAAATATATTATAAGCTGCTGTAAAACTCATGATTTAAAAGGAGTTACCTTGTAAATCAATTTGAAGATGAAATGAAGTATCTACAAAGGTGCCTGGCCCACCACCTGATACAATCGGAATTTTTTTTTAGTGTAACATAAACACAGAAAACTGACTAAATTCCCAAATGATTAAATTTCCCAAGCAACACTCAAAAATTTTACAATAGCAAAAATACTTTCTGCATTTTTAAGGATATTCTATTTTATAGAGAGAAGGAGGGAGGGAGAAGACAGGGAAACACTGATGTGCTGCCTTTTGCATGTACACTGACTTGGGACCAAACCTGCAACCCAAGCATGTGCCCTGACCAGGAAATAGACCAGCAATCTTTTGCTTTGAAGGACAAGGCCCAGATGAGCCCTACTGATAAGGGCATATTCCTTCTACATTCTTAAATGTAATACTAAGAAAACAGCCCTTCTTAATGCTGAGTTATCATTATGAATAATACAATGATACATACCCTCAGGAAGGAATAAAGCATTAAGAGTTTCTGATTCTGTTATGTTAAAGACATTGGCAAGTTATTCCCTAGTTTTTCTTACCTCTTTAGCTAAGTTTAAGGCTGTCAATGGGCTACCATGCCTTAAAATATATCTATGGTGAGTTATAAAAATCAAATAACCAAAGTTAATGAAATTTTATTTTTAAGTGAGGGTAAATCCATTCTAAGAAAGACCTTCTCCAATAAATAAAATGCACAAAATAGGTATGTTTCAGGAATTTGTTCGAAGATTTAAGCTACATTGGCTGACTTGCCAGTAACTTCTGAGGAAGAGATATCACATTTAAACATAGCCATTTCAAAATAAGTATTGTCCAAGAGTAAAAAACTTTCATAATTTCCTACGATATTCTAAAAACTTAAAGAATCATTATCTAAGGAATAAAAAGTAGCATATATCTTTAAATTTTATAGCAAGCATGTTCATTACCAACCAGAAAACCAAAAATCACACTAACATTAGAAGAGTATTTTCTCCTCAAGTGTTATGCTTTCATTTTAAGTAAACACTGGCCAGGTCCAAGTAAATGTTATTTTTTAAAATGGAAAAATCTCGCTTAACTTAGCTCTCGCCTGGATGCATCTGCAAACAGATTCCCAAATAATAGAATTAAATGAGTTTTAAATTATGAGTCATAAGGAAAGGAAAATAATTTGTCAAATAGGTTTTATAAAAAGGAAGTGTTTGGGATATGTAGGAAATCTAAGTCTCACTTCACGCTCAACAAAATGTTTTATAAAGCATATTTACAAAGTTAAATAGTCAAAGATGATTCAGTTGCAGAAAAATAGAGAAAAAGCAGAGGGTAATATAGTAAAATGATGCCATTTTGAGACCAAGGAGATACAGTTAAAACAGAAGTAAGATTTATATTTTCTAAGAAGTCCATATTCCAGCTCTGGCCAGGTTGCTCTGCTAGACTGTTGATAAGAGCATTGTCCCAATATGCCAAGACTGCGGGTTCGAGCCCCAGTTAGGGCACATACAACAATCAATCAATGAATGCATAAAAAAGTCAAACAACAGCCCTGGCTGGTGTGGCTTGGTGGACTGAACACAAGCCCGCAAGGCAAAGGGTCGCTGGTTTGATCCCTAGTCAGGGCACATGCCTGGGTTGCGGGCCAGGTCCCCAGTTGGGGGAGCATGGGAGGCAGCCACACACTGATGTTTCTCTCCCTGTCTTCCCTCCCTTCCCCTCTCTCTGAAAGTAAAATAAATAAAATCTTTAAAAAAAAAAAGTCAAACAACAAGTTAAGTGTTCTTCTCTCCCTCTTCCTTCCTCTCTCTCTACAAAAATAAAATAGGTTCATATTCCAGTTAAGCACCTGAAAATATTTAGAATAGAAAGTTATTTAATAAACTTTACTGCTTTGCTATTTTATGTAAACACGAGTCTTCTTTCCTTTTTTTTTTAAAGATTTTATTTATTATTTTTAGAGAGAAGGGAAGGGAGAGAAACATCAATGCATGGTTACCTTTCCCCTGCCTCCAGCTACAGACCTGGCTGGAGACCTGGCTTGCAACCTGGTCGTGTGCCCTGGCTGGGGATTGAACCAGTGACCTTTGGGTTCGCAGGCCGGTGCTTTCTCCACTGTGCCACCAGCCAGGGCCTTGTTTACTTTTAACTGAAAGTTTACACATGTACATAAGTTAGCAATATATTAGCTAACTAAACAATATATTACTCTCAACTCATAAGAGGTGAATCAAAAGCTTAATTTTCATAATTTGGTTTCCTTATTAGAGCTTGATTCAAGGGTAAAATAACCAGTATGCTAAAAATAAATGAACTTCTCCCAAAATTCCTCATTTTCTTAAGTGTAATGTCTTTGTAGTTACTTAAGAAAATGTCCATATTTTTAAAAGGGGCCTGCTGATATATGTAGAGGTTAAATAACAATGTCTGGAATATGTCCTAAAATATTTCAGAAAAAAACAAAAATAGATGTGTGAGAACATACTGATAATTGTACATTTTTTATTTGGGCAATGGGGATTCATTAATGTAACCTTTTGTTTTGTACACTAAAAAATTCATAATAAAAATAAATTATTCGCTTTTACTTAAGTTCCATACCTATGATTTTTTCTTGTATTTTAATCAGAAATCTATATGAACACATCTGACTATACTCCTATGTAAGGTTACACTCAGTGTCAAAGAACTATCAGCTAATCAAACATCCAGTATAAAATCTGCAAATATGGACTATAACTCTGAACCACAGAGAAAAACGATTCTCAAGACACAAGACACCCCAGACACAAGTCTTTATTAAAATACAAATAGGGCCCTGGCTGGTAGCACAATGGATAAGGTGCCAGCCTGCGAACCCAAAGGTCGCAGGTTCGATTCCCCAACCAGGGCACATAACCAGGTTGCAAACCAGGTCTCCAGTTAGGTCTGTGGCTGGAGGCAGGTGAAAGGCAACCATACATTGATGTCTCTCTCCCTCTCTGCCTCTCTCCCTTCCCCTCTCTCTAAAAATAATGAAATAAAATCTTTTTAAAAAAAAAACCACAAATGGGCCCTGGCTGGTGGCTCAGTGGATAGGTGCCGGCCTGTGAACCCAAAGGTCGCTGGTTTGATTCCCAGTCAGAGCACATAACCAGGTTGCCAGTCAGGTCCCCAGCTGGAGGCAGGTGAAAGGCAAACATACATTGATGTTTCTCTCCCTTTCTTTCTTCCTCCCTGCCCTCTCTCTAAAAATAATGAGTAAAATTAAAAAAAAAAAATCCAAATAAATGATCTAGAAACACTCTGAAAATTTTGGAAAAATTTCTGAAGGTGGGACACATTAAAAGACAGTGGTACTTAATCACAACTTCCAATTTTCATGTTCTCAGTATGAAGGTAAATAAAACCACTGTCCACATGTCAAAGAAGAGAACAGAAAGAACCCTGTCATTCCAAAGGCAGACAACGTAATCACAGTATGCTAGAAAAGAAAAATAAAGAAATCACAACCTTAAGCATGACAACAGCATCTTAACTTGAAAATTTTGAAGTCACAGGCACTATATAATTTCCCCACAAAATGATACAGAAACATGAAATAGCTTGCTGACTCTGCAAAACTCTAATGGAAACATCTATTTAAGATACATTCAGCCCTGGCTGGTGGCACAGTGGTTAGGTGTTGGCCTGCGAACCCAAAGGTCTCTGGTTCCATTCCCAACCAGGGCACATAACCAGATTGCAAGCCAGGTCTCCAGCCAGGTCTGTAGCTGGAGGCAACTATACATTGATGTCTGTCTCCCTCTCTCCCTCCCCTTCTCTCTGAAAAATAATTAATAAAAATCTTTATAATAAATAAATAAAATAAAGTAAAATATATTCAACCTCCCTTTCTGGGCTGTATGCTTTTTGCCTGGTCATCTACAAAGGATAAAGCACATCATGAAGTAGCTTCTCAGTAAGTATTACTGAACAAAATTTAATTTTATAGAATACCTATGTAGTGTATTTGGTATTCATGCTTCCAATGATCTTATTTGAAAATATTTGAGAACTTAACTTCCTTTATTCATTTTAAATAATTATACCAGTTTTTACCTGAAATATAGACTGCAATGCCACTCAATGAAAATAGAATTACACTGTTTAATAATCCCTACACACGGATGATCTAATCAAGGCACATGTGAAGCATTCACAGTAATCAGTGACATTTTAAAGAAAATATTTTATTTGGCCCTCTTTAAGTGACATATAGTATAACTGCAAAGTTATGTGTTAAAAATTAGTCAGTACCAAGCAGTGTACCTATTTAGCAGATGAAGATTACGAAAGGGTGGAAACAAGGGATGAAAGAAATGAGCAGAGGGGGATTCTTAGATATGTGGTCTTCCTCTTCTTTGGCAACATAGCTCCAAGTCATGGAAATTTCTAGGAATCAGTGATTCCCTACCATAGTTTTATGACTTCAATTACCTCAAGAACTTCAAGCAAGCTCTTTAAAATTCAAATATATTGCCTGTAAAATCAAAAGGGGGAAAGATAATATACATGCGCATACAATTACTTTACCCTTAAAATCGTGCTCTAGTCACAGTGCCCTAGTTCTTCCCAGAACATGAATGATGCTTGCTGTTTCCCTTCTATTCCACAGTCATTAAACATAGATGTCAAATATTAATGACTTTGATTTCATAAAAATTAGAAGGGGAAAGACAGCAGCACAGGCTTGGGATTTTGTTTTTTCTTTTTACTTTTTTTTTTTTTTTAAGAGGGGAAGGGAAAGAGGCAGAGAGGGAGAGAGACATCAATGTATGGTTGCCTTTCACCTGCCTCCAGCCACAGACCTGACTGGAGACCTGGCTTGCAACCTGGTTATGTGCCCTGGCTGGGGAATCGAACCTGCGACCTTTGGGTTCGCAGGCCGACGCCTTATCCACTGTGCTACCAGCCAGGGCTAGGCTTGGGATTTTTAAAGCAATACATGTGCAAAGGAGTAAGTAAAGATTCAAGATCACTGTCAAGATTTTATACTGAAAAAAAAGGTGAACTATATGGTTGAATAATACATTGGATAGAATGCCAAATTAAAGTGCAGTCTACCAATATTGAGAACTCTGCACTCCAAAACAAACGAATATGCCTTCATTCAACTGAGCCTCATTTCTGTTATCCATTTGGAAGACATATGAGAGGCAGTAGCAATGATCTGTTGGAAGTTTAACAAAGGCCTGGATAAACAGTGTAAAAGAAGGATGAAAAAGTCCTCTAAAATGATATGGAAAAGATTTCTTGATTGAAATTCTGCTGAACAACTACCTGAGCCAATAAAAATAAATAAAATTATGTATTAAAAAACTATACAAAAAGGGAGTTAGTAGGCAAACATGCTATTTGACATGTTCAAGTAGCTATTAGAAACTACCTTTATAATTAGGATGAAAGAAATGGGATAAAAACTTTCCACAGAAACTGGAATGTTGCTTTAAAAAAAAAAGTCTGTAGTGGAAATAAACCAAAGAAATAAAAATTTTAAAAGAAAACACCCTACTTTAAGAAAACAACCCCAGCCCTGGCTGGTGGCACAGTGGATTGGCACTGGCCTGAGAACCCAAGGGGCAATGGTTTGATTCCCAGTCAAGGCATATAACAGGTTGCAAGCCAGGTCTCCAGCCAGGTCCCCAGCTGGAGGCAGGTGAAAGGCAACCATATATTGATGTTTCTCTCCCTTTCTTCCTCCCTCCCTGCCCTTCTCTAAAAATAATAAATAAAATCTTAAAAAGAAAAAAAGAAAACTATCCCAATATGATTAAATAAGGAGAAAACCCTGGAAGGTCAAGAAATGGGAGGTAAAAAGGGGACTATAGACTAGATGTGTAAGGTGACACAGGATGAAGAGTGGGTGAGCTATTTTAAGCATTATATAAGTAACAGGTGACAGAGCTGAGAGGAAGCTTTTCAGCCATGCTCATAAGACTGCCAGCTCAAGACCAAAAGAAGTGATTACTACATGGTAAGAAATGGGGTATCGGGTACAATTAAGAAATATGGAAGTGATAAAAAATATGAAAGCCAGCCAATAATTTTAAACAGAAGCCTGAGATTTATATATGCATAAACAGTTAAGAGAACAAAAATTGTTTCGTTATGCAGTACAGGAAAGGCATTAAAAAATCAAGTGTCTTTCCAGAAGTGTTTCCTAAATAAAGTGTGAAAAATAAAATCAAAGTTATTTAGCAAAAGAAGAGAAAACAAACCTAGACACATACACCATGGGTGTATAAATAGTAAGAAAATTTGGCACTGAAAAGGTGGCAGAACTATTAGGTTTCCCCCTCTCATGTTTGCTCCATGGGGACAAGTAGGACTGACCGGCTCAGGTGCCATTGAGACAAACAGGTCTCTGGAGCCAAAATCAGAGGGCAGAACACAGTTCTGAGAACACCTTTCAATGCAACTAAAAACTCTTGTCTGGTGAAGTACTGAGTTTTGGGCTTTTTAAAAATATCTTTGAAGTGTGAATGCGCAGGCTAAAGCAGGTTTCCTTTCCTCTAACCCTCAGTTCCACTAAGCAGACAGTACAACGTTGCCTAAATACCACCACTGTATTTTATATAGAAATGGTTATACACACACAGTCACATCATCACAGAAACACAGGTGTAAACTGTAAACATCTCTCTCTATGTAGTGTTTGGAGGACACTTTATGCATCAATACTTACATACCTAAGTCTCCCCTGCCTCCTGGAGCCCTTCAAATGCTGACACAGTATTGCTGTACTATAATTTAAATAAGCATCTATTAGCGAATAGGTAAATAGTTGTCAGTTTTTTGCCTTCACAATGTTATAATGAACAACTCAGTACATGTCTCATGCTATACTTTTTCTCAAGTTCCTGTTTGCAATTTCTAGAACTTCAGAGTCAAAGAGGTATATACCAAATTTTGAGTGCCTAAATATCCTGCAATAAGGTTACATCCAGCTCTAGCCTGTGTGGACTGGTTGGTTGGAGGGTCAGCCCCACAACTGACAAAGTTGGATTCAGTGCCCAGCAGGGCATGTGAGAGAGGTGACCAACAGATTTTTGACAAGAGGTGTTTCTCACTTTCTTTCTCTCTCTCCCTCCCCTTCCCTCTCTAAGCAAGACCTCAGGTGCCTGGCACTCACCCCGTTTCCAATTGCTTCACCCACTTCCTGTATGCTACTGGCACCCTTCTAGCTGCTGCCCAGTGGTGATTCCCAGAGCAGGTGGGTTTGTGCATGTTCTAAGTCCATGTGGACCCATTAAACAAACCCTCCTGAATACCCAGCAGTTTCTCTTCCACCCCAACCCCCTACTGGTTTGTACAGACAGAAGTAATGAGGCTTTATCTTACCAGTGCTGAAACCCTGAGCTGTGCAGTCTGACCTGGGGCTAGGATTGCTCTCTCCCAAGGCATCCCTCCTGATTTTTATCTATGACAGGCGAATGTGGGACCACCCATTCTGCCACCACCACTACTGCCACTGTCTCCCTATGCCACATGAGATTAATTTCTTATTTGTTGGGTGGACCTGATATTTTAAATATCTTGTACAAAACTACTTTTGTTATTACAGCATACAAAATAAAAACCTTGCATTAAAAAATTAGATTTGAATCCCTCATTAACAGTCAACATTTTAAGATGTTAGTCTCTAATTTACTAAAAACTAGAAGCCAAGAGTTTACCCTTGACTACTTAACACAAGGAAATCTTGTAGAAAATAATTCAAACACATAAAATGGTATATTTACCTTCTAAATATCTAAATAACATTCTTGTATATTATTTGATTTTCTAGTTACAAGTATTATCAAATGACATTTTCATTACAGAATGTCAGGATTTTTATTTTATTTTATTTTATTTTTAGAGAGAGGGGAAGGGAGAGAGGCAGAGAAGGAGAAAGATATCAATGTATGGTTGCCTTTCACCTGCCTCCTGCTATAGACTGGTTGGAGACCTGGCTTGCAACCTCATTATGTGCCCTGGCTGGGGAATTGAACCAGCGACTTCTGGGTTCCCAGGCCAGCGCCTTAGGAATGTCAGGATTTTTACCTTACCTTCACATTCCCTCTCCCCACCCACGGAAAATAATTATATCACCATTGGTCAAATTAATATTCAGAGATTATGTAACTAATGACCTTGTAAATAGTATTCACTGATGAACACTGTATTACTGTATGATTTAGTTTTTTCTTTTTAGTATTTTCCTCCAAGGAAATAATCATTGCCTTAAAAAACTAAGCAAACAAGAAACCAATGTTATCTATCACTAATCTGTTCCTTACATTTTGACAGAACTGCCTCAACATGTTTAAATACATCAGGATGAGTATTTGTACTTGAGTGTTTTCTCTGACAAAAGTATCTTTCTCACTCTTCTGCTTGATCAGGTAGTATGCATTCGTAAGCATGTGCTGGCTCGATGGCCAAAGAAGGTGATCCATTAATATGCTAGTTGATGGAAAGAAGCCAGACAGGGATCAATACCTGATTGCAACCTGCCCAGGAATAATCCATTAATTCTTCTGTTAAAAGGAACAACTAACATCATTTTAAAATAAACAGAAAATGTTCAACATCATCTAGATGGTAAAATCCAGGACTGAAAAGTCACATATTGGAAATTGAGAGAAGACAGTAAAGAGGTCCTAATACCCCGCTAAACTCTCTGTCACTCATTTCACAGAATCAACCTGTTTCAGAGCTCCTCTATGCCCAAGAAAGAGGGCTCTTTTCCAAGGTTAGAGATTTCATAATAAAGTTCAGAATTCTAGTGGTAAGAGTGGGCTCTCTCATCAGTTTGAATCTCAGCTTCATCATTTACTTGCCATAATGGTCTTGGGCAGGTCACTTAACCTCTGTGTGCCTTGGTTTTCCTCAATGTAAAAAGGGAGTAATATTAAATATGTCACAGGATTAAGGAAAGGCTCAGTATTTATTATTAATACATCAAAAACAGTATCCTCGCCCTGGCTGGTAGCACAGTGGATAAGGTACCGGCCTGTGAACCCAAAGGTTGCTGGTTCGATTCCCCAGTCAGGGCACATAACAAGGTTGCTAGCCAGGTCTCCAGCCAGGTCTGTAGCTGGGGGCAGGTGAAAGGCAACAATACATTGATGTCTCTCTCCCTCTCTGTTTCTCTCCCTTCCCCTCTCTCTGAAAAATAATAAATAAAATCTTAAAAAAAACAAAAAAACAAAAAAAACCCAGTATCCTCATATTCACAGGGTACATCTATTAGTTTAATCTACCTTAGTTAATAATCTACACAGTTGAAATTACATCTTTTCAATCTTTAATTTTCCTTTTATTGACTCCAGAGAGAGGGGAAGGGAAGGAGAAAGAGGAAGAGAAATATCAGTGTGAGAGAGAAACATGGGTCTGTTGCCTCTTGCACGTGCCCCTACTGGGGACTGAACCTATAACTCAGGCATGTGCTCTGACAGGGAGTCGAACCAGCAACCTTTCAGTTTGCGGGACAATGACCAACTGAGCCATGCCAGCAAAGGCCCTTCAATCCTAAGAAGAGTTAAGTACATAAGTGGCTCTTTTACCTTTAATATGCTTAGTCTTATAATATTGATGTTGGCAATTGCTAATGAGGGGATCAATTTATAACTCGTTCCAAAGATGGCATTCAGCCCAACTTCTATGTTGGTGCAGCCCCTTCCCAATTCTTTAAATTGCTACTTCCCTTTTTTAGTCACAAATATTAACAACAGCTAGCTAGCCCCTTTAGCATTTACAATGTGCTGAGCACTATCCTAGGCCTTTTTACTAACTAATAACCCTCACAAGAACCCATGAAGACAAGGTATTATTACAAAGACAGGTTAAGTCACCCTCTCAGGCTCACACAGCCAGTAAGTGGTAGAACTAGCATTGGAACAAGGCAGTCTAGTTCAAGTACGTGCTCCTATTAGTAATCCTACACTGTCTCTTTACATGGATCATAGAGCTGTTGGGGAGGGGTGCAGCATACTCAAACTTGTCCTGCAGATTAACTCCAGAGACAGCAGAGGATGGCAGGGAGGCAGTGGGAGAAAGGCCAGTTGGGATCTGAAGAACAAGGACAGGTGAGAGGCAGCAGAGGGCTGAAGAGGAATCCCCATTTCAATGAGATTTCTAAGAACTAAAAGAATTTCATGATTAATTGTACAGGAGAGAGAGAAAAAGAAATCAGTATCTGATGTTTCCAACCTAGTATTATGAGGGAGATGACACTGTTCCCACAAAAATAAAAGGGAAGGCAGAAAGAGCAGCAGGCTGTGAATGGGGCAGGAAAGAGCAATATGGGACATTTAAGTGTGGGCTGGTAAGATGACCTTAAGTAACATTCCCTTATTTTTTATCTAGCCCTAAAATTGTTCTAAGTAACGCTGAATAATGAATGAAATACAGCTTCAGCTTTTTACTAATCTAAGAAATTATTAAATAATTAATTTACATGTTCCCAATAAAACAACTGTTCTACTGGTTAAGAGTTAGGGAGGGTCTGTAGAATAGTAGAAGGCTTTGGAGTACAGCAAACCTGGGTCTGAAGCCCAGTTCTACCACTTCCTAGGTAAACAGCCAAAGACCTTGCTACTCAAGGTAGTGAGCAGAAACTGGGCATCGTTCCAGACTAACAAGAACCCCCCGTGACTAACATGCACCTTCAAGTTTGAGAAGCACCAACCTGCCGCAAGTGAAACGTTCTCCAAGTCCTGCTTCTCTCCCCCCATTTACAAAAGTGGAGATAATCCTATTTACCCCACAGGTAGCTGAAGATTAACAAATGCCAAATATTTACCAAGCCTCTACCAAGAGATGTTAGTGCCTTATATATGTTACTTTATTTAACCCTCTCAACAAACCTATTGTGCAGGTATTTTCCCACTGTAATGATGGTCAGGCTGCCACATTCTCCAAGGTAAGACTGTTGGTGAGTAGCAGAGCTAAATTTACTTATTGTCTCTCAATATTCTGCTTCCCATTTAAGCCCAGGAATGAGAGGGAAGGAGAAGCCCTGTGCACTTACAGAAAATCCAAACAACAGTTTAACACGTTAAGCACCATAAATCAAAAAACAATACTTATACAAGTTTAAATGACTCTGCTGTGCTTATCTTGAATTGGTTTTCAGATGATATCACATTAACAGTATTCATCTCAACAGTTGTGCTAAACAGAGCAACTAGCAGAAAATAATGATCAATAAGACTAAGTGAGCCCTGGCTGGTGTGGTTCAGTGGACTGAGCGCTGGCCTGTGAATCAAAGAGCTGCTGGTTCGATTCCCAGTCAGGGCACATGCCTGGGTTGCAGGCCAGGTCCCCAGTTGGGGGTATGCAAAAGGCAACCACATACTGATGTTTCTCTCCTTCTCTTTCTCACTCTCTTCCCCTTTCTCTAAAAATAAATTAAATCTTAAAAAAAATTTTTTTTAAAAAGACTAAGTGTAAATTCTCAATATGGAAATTTTGAGTATCGGGCCAAAATTGTGGGATGTGCTGCACTTCAGACTAAAATTCTAGGTTTTCTTTCAGTTGTTATTTGCAAAAAAATAAATTTATAGAAAGGAATATGCAAAATAAACATTTAGAATTACAAGTTCTAACAGATAACCACATTATTAGTTCCAAACAAATCTAACCTACATGAATCACTGTATCAACAGCTGTCTAATTTCATTCATGTGAGCCACAATATGATACAGTATTTTTATGTTTCCAGCAATATGGGTCTTTCATTTCCTGAAACACAAGCTCCTGTCCTCCTCCTTAGCGCCTATGCAAGGGTACTTCAAGCTGGGCCCTTACTTTCCTCTGCTTACAGATAGTTGGCTTCTTCTTATTCTTTATGGTGTGTCTTAAATGTCACTTCCTCAGATCTTTCTAGTAACCTGAAGTACATTCCCCAACAGAACCCAGAAATAATCTCTACTTCAGACAATTATCCGTTTCCTTGTAGGTCTAGCCCTAGTGCTATTTTATCTACTCAGATCCTCTTCACCTCCAACAAAACTCAAGTTCTTACCTAACTACATGTAACAGGTGCTTATTTAGCAAAACACTGGTTATGTGAATAAAGTGAATGGGAACCAGGCACTATGCTAGACACTGGGATCTGGAAATAAGAGTGTGCCTGTCTTCAGACAGTTCAAATTCTATTGGAGAAGCAGGCAAACAATTAGCAAACAGTGAAATAAATGACTGTTATGGGAAGGGTTATTTGGAGGGTACTGGGGTACTCCACATGCTGGAGGGTGGGGAAGAGAAAGGGTGCTTTCGGAATGTAGGGATGACAGCTAAACCCTAGGGGAGAGCAGCTTTTTGTTCTTACACAGCAGCTACAATAGTTTTCTCCAAATACATGTAATAAGACGGTCCTCAAAGTTCAACTTGAAATCAATGCAAAACGACTGAAAAAGAAAAGGGCGGGCTCCCCGCAAGCCATCTGACAGTGAAAGCTTGGTCCCCCCTAGCAAAATTCAAGCAGAGCCAGAATGAATGCATTCAACATGTAAAGGAACAAGGAATCTGACAGCAAGAGCCCATCCTGCAAATACTGAAGAATTTTTAAAGGGCTGGCAGAGGTTATGGAAGCTACTGAGCAGAAGAGGAGGAGCATTTGCTCCTGGACATGAGTTTTCTGGTCAAGAAGCAACATCCCTATTTTTGAGATGGTGGCATTATCCAATTAAGACAGACCATTAAACACTTGATTCTCTTCACTGCTTCTGTTCTGATTCCTTCTCAGGTAACCTAGCTATGATATGGGCTCCTAGCTATGTCTAGGAGATGACATTGGCACACACTGAGAATTACATACTGGCTTTCTAATTTTACCTTTCAGACTCCTGAGTTTGTTAACCTGAGGCCAGCCAGGTAAAGAGGCTGCCTCATAGCTCACCAATTAAATATTTGGGGGTGGGGAGTTCCCCTCCCAACATAGGATGAGGTTAGCCTTACTTCAAACAGAAACAAGGAATTTAAAAAATGTTTGAGCCCAGGCTGATGGCTCAGTGGATAGGCACCAGCCTGCAAACCCAAAGGTCGCTGGTTCGATACCTAGTTGGGGCACATAACCAGGTGACAAGCCAGGTCCTTAAGCTGGAGGTAGGTGAAAGGCAACAATACATTGATGTTTCTCTCCTTCTCTGACTCCCTTTCCTTCCCCTCTCTCTAAAGAATAATAAATAAAATCTTTAAATTAAAAAAAAAAAATTGAGGTGGATCTAGCAGAGAAGGAAAGGGAACAGGGACAAGCCAAAGATCATTCCAAGATGTTAGGCTAGTTATTTTGGGATGGCAGTATCATTTAGCAAGAGAACAATATAATCAACGGGAGGTATAAAACTTGTAGAGATGTGTTAATGTCATGTTGAATCTGCAGTTTCTGAAGAGCAGCTAAGTGGAAATGTCTAGCAGGTATCTGGCCACCCAAAGCTACAACTCAAGAGATGTGGAATTTTAATTTTGGACACACAATTGTGTCCAGGCAATAATACATGAAATCAGGTAAGGAAAGTGAGCAACAAGAGATGAGGACCATCTGTGGAACCAGAGTAGACCTATTATTTAAGGACACATGAAGGGGAACCTTGCAAAGTAGGTTGTGAAATAGAAACAGGCATCTAGAACTGTTCTAAGTACTTCTTAGATTATTGTTCATTGTCAGATTTCAACAAAGAAATGTGCAATTTTTTTTTTTAACAGAGAAATTACAAGTTTTAAAATAAAAACAACTCTGGCCTGGTAGCTCAGTTGGTTAAGAGTATCATCCAGATAGGCCAAGGTTGTGGGTTCCATCCCTGGTCAGGGCATGCATAAGAAGCAGCCAATGAATGCATAAACATAAGTGGAACAACAAATCGAAGTTTCTCTGTCTCTCCCTCCCTCCCCTCCAACCCCTCTTCTAAAATCCATAAATATTTAAAATATGTATAAAATATAAATAAAAACTATTTGCTAAATAAGGTTACAAAAAAAGATACAAAAGTTCTTTCATATACCATGGTATGGCTTCCTGGGACAGGAAGGAAATCAACCCTACTAACTTCTTACTAGTACTTCAAAAAGTGAAATAAAGCTACCCAAAAGGAACAAAGAACTTTCCTTTTGGGACCTACTTTAAATGTTTAAATCTTGCCAGGAGTTCGAAGTCCATGATGCTAACCACCTTTGGATGAATTTTCCAGACAAAGATAAAAGCTCCAATGTGGATTTTAATGACTAACACTGATTTTGAGAGATATTACTATACTCAGGAACAAACCAAACCTTTATCCTCGAAGAGGTCTATTAACATAGCACAACCCTGTTTTCCCTACACTATCAAGAGTCTGTTACTCACTGAGTTGGGAAAGCCACTGAAAAGTGAGTCATCAAGAACCATTTAATAAAGTCTTTTGTGTTGTTGTCTTTAGCAAAGCCAAGTGCTAAAAACTGAGTTGTATGTTTCTTACCCCATTATACTTTACAACTTTGTTATGGAAGACTCAACTACTCCATTAAAAAACCTGAAATTCTACTATAAGTTAAGTGCCAAAGAGTGGTACAGCAGGTCAGACTGAGGAAGTAATCACTGAAGACTAGATTGTATAAGAAAATGGGTTTTCAACCAGACTTAAGGAAAGGCGAGACAGTAAACAGAAGAACTGTGAGGTAACAGGAATGCTGCAGACAGGGTATTGACATGAGCAAAGACACAGATGTACTGGAGCTGTGCTAGGAACCAGCTTATCTGTTTTTTTTTTTGTTTTTTTTTTTTAGAATAAGAGATTTATGTAGGAAGGCAGTAATAGGTAAGGCCAGAGAAGCAGGCAAGAGGCGAGAGCAGAGGGCCAGGCTACAGAATTCTGAACTTATACACTCAAGAGTATGTAGCCACTGATGGTTTTATACAGGTGGATAATGAATGCAAAGATTACAGAAAAATAAGTATGGCAATTGTGTGTAGAAGTAGTACAGTATCATAGTTGTTGTGGGGCATCCCTTATTAAAACTTACCAAATTATATGCTTAAAGTTGTTGAATTTTTATTTTATGTAAATTATACGCCAGTATAGCTACAGAATGGGGGGGGGGGGGGAAGGACAATAGTAAAGACAGGTATACAGTAAGTATTGAAAATACAGGCTGAGCCCTAGCTGGTGGGGCTCAGTGGACTGAGTGCCAACCTGCAAACCAAAGGATTCCTGGTTCGATTCTCAGTCAGGGCACACGCCTGGGTTACAGGCCAGGCCCCCAAGAGGGGGCATGCAAGAGGCAACCACACACTGGTGTTTCTCTTCCTCTCATTCTCCCTCCCTTCCCCTCTCTAATAATAAATACAATTTTTTAAATATAGGCTGAAAAAACATATACAGGCTATAAAATTCTAAACATTTGAGAGCTAGGTTAATTCAGCAGTGTGCTGCAGCCAGCTGTTCAGTCATCTCTTCCCAACTTTGAGTTCAGTGGCATCATACCGGCGGTCTGAAACCAGCCATGGCAGGCTACTGACGGCTCAGAAATCAGCAAATGCTACAAATTAGGGCTTTATACCTCCACCCCTGGCAGCTGTGCAACATTCACCAGCATATCATCATGTCCTTTCCATACAAAGTCTAGTATGAGTATGGTAGTAAAATAGAGTCACTAAACAGTTTCTCTAATTCAAAATAATGGCAATTCTAAAGTACCTTTTTCCCCCCCATTTTATTAGATTTTTGTTTAAAAGAGTAGTTGAAGAGAAAGGAAGGGGATGGCAGGAAGGAAATTTGGAAATGAATGATTAGGTTGTGCCCAGTATCTGTTGAGTCCTAACTGGACTGTACCCAAATGTAATTTATTTGGGAGGGGGAGGGGGTCTGCAGCTGTTTATAAATAAAGGTAGTAAAGGTAGTTCACACAGTACTTTGTAGCAAACACAACTCTGGAATCAATATACCTTTGCTAAAGTTCCAGTTTCTCTATTCAATAGTTGGAGTACCCTAAGTCATTTAACTTCTTTCCACTTTGGTTTCCATGTTTTATTTTTTTTTATTGAACTTACTGGGGTGACAATGGTTAATAAAATGAAGTACCATTTCTTCTTAATCTTACCATCAGCAGGTGGTTACCAAAAAGGATTTAAGAGCCTAACATTTTATTAAATTCAAGAACTAAAGGATGCCTATGAATAAGACAGAAACCTTTGTTTGCCTCTCTCAATCAAGGTTTCCTAGCTATTATGTAGTTCCCCTGGGACTAACACCAATTGATAATGCTAATGCACACACACAAAAAATTCCTCCATTCACTGTAGTATAATAAAGGCTAATTGCATGAGCCTTTTATTGGAATATGCTTTCCTATTTCAAACTCGTTTCATTTCAATAAAGAGTGGTTCTTGGTGAAACCCTACTGTGAAAAGATGAACTCTATCTTAACAACTTTAATTTCAAAAACTATTCATTTATAGATGCCTATTTCACATCTCTGAAGCAAAATGGCTCATTTGTTATGCAGATTACTAAGCAGACACTTAAGAATGAAGAGGTTTATTCTTCAGAAGCTCCAGCTAATTTTCCACATAGGCTCAACCTCAAAACCAGCAAAGTGTATTTATAAATATGACAGCAAACAATTGTGATTTAGCCGCAGAGAAGAGTGTACCTCCTTGAAATGTGAACTGGAAGAATGTGCACCATTTTCTAATCAACCTTCCTAAGGTTCCTCCCAAGAAAGGATGCCTTTATGGAGCTCCTGGGTCCTAAAACATAAGAAATCAGGATATAGGTGGGGGTCTGGAAAGGGACAGAGAATGTTATTCTCTACAGCAGTCCTTAACTAACAGGCTTCAGTTGTTTCAAAATCCTTAAGTTCATTACTTAGAATCCAGAAAGTAATTTCTCACAAATAAAAGCCAATTTAACTCACTTTTATCTGAGGTACACTATTTTACTCTGGAATATTAATCCTGATCTATACCTATGTTTTTCCTAGAAAATGTAAGTGCATCTGGAGTTCTAAATTAAGATGCTAACATCATTTGAATATCACCACACCTAGAGCCCCTCTCTCAGTGAAAAGGAAATAAGATTCAAGAAGAATCATCATGAAAATGAGATGTAAGAAGCAGAAAGACAATGTCAGGTAATAGAAATAACTGGAAATAGAAAACTATGTATGTTAAGAATCACGATAGCACTGACATCCCCTGCTCCAATGATAGGTGGGGAGAAGGGGGTGGTAGTTATTTACTAGATATGTACACCTTTTCATTTTTATTAAGATTTTTATTTATTATTTTTCAGAGAGAGGCAGAGAGGGAGAGAAACATCAATGTATGGTTGCCTTTCACCTGCCTACAGATATGGACCTAGCTGGAGATCTGGCTTGCAATCTGGTTATGTTGCCCTCGCTGGGAATCAAACCAGCAACCTTTGGGTTTTGCAGGCCAGCACCTTATCCATTGTGCCACTAGCCAGGGCTACACTTTATTTTTTAAAGATTTTATTTATTTGTCTTTAGAGAGAGGGGAAGGGAGAAAGACAGAGGGAAAGAAATATCAGTGTATGGTTGCCTCTTGCACAACCCCAACTAGGGACATGGCCTGCAACCCAGGCATGTGCCCTGACTGGGAACCGAGCCAGTGACCTTTCGGTTCTCAGGCTGGAACTCAATCCACTGAGCCACATCAGCCAGGGCAACATGTATATTTTAATGAAGCATTCCATGAATTTTGAGCTGCACACTATGAAGAGCATAGAAGGGGAAAGTTATAAGCTCCAATCCTACTTTGTACCACAGACCCTAGCCCAAGGGTCTTCTCTTTCTTGCCACTTGGGTTGAGCTTTAGATTCCTCTGAAGAATAAAAGAACCCCCCCGCAAAAGGGAAAAAAATGTACATGTGACCCCCACCTCTTTATTAATAAATATTTACTGTTCTTCAAAAACATCCGAGCCCAGAGATATAATGCACAGTTTTAAGAGTAGGGGACAAAGGTATAAAAGATACAAAATTTATCCTTTCAAGGAGCAACGTGAAAGAGGAGGGAGCTGGACCACCAGCACACAGCAATTACAGAGTAGTAATTGCTTATCTGAGGGGAAAACAGAGTGTGCTATTAAAGCATGAAGATAAGACAAGTATCTAAGGCAAGTATGGAGATGCAGGGAGGGGCACAGGAAAGCTCTGAGGAAGATGTAAAACGGAGATGAATGCTGAGCAATGAACACAAATGGGTCAGAAGAGAAAGGGACCACACAGGACAGTCAGGAACTGCCCTCTGACAGGCTGGGGTACTGCAGGGGTGGGTGCAGCACCACAGCTTGGACGTCCACTGGAGGGAGGCAGGGCACCTTCCGGCACCTTCCGTATCGAAATGACTTTTACACCAAGGCGAGGCTTTAAACCACAGGCTCTGAAGAACAACCAAGGGGTTTTAAGCAGGAAGTGGCATAATCAAATGTATGCTAAAAACAGGCTCACTCTAGCAACGGGGATGGACTAGACACAGGGAGCCCTGAAATTGTGAGATGATTTGCAACAGTCCAGGTAGACCACGAGGGCCTAGAGGAAGCAGTGGTGATGGGGATAAGAAAGATGGAGAGAAGGGGGAAGGGTAACAATCTCAAGGGGACAGAATAAACAGGATGAAGGAGGAGTTAAGGGGACACTCAGGTTTCCCACTTAGGTAGCAGACAAGTGAACATACATACAAAGAACATATTCTGATTTTGGAAGGTATAGTAATGAAATCAGTATCAGACATGTTGAAGTTTTAGGGACTTGTTGAAATATTCTGAGAGAAGTTTGGAAGGCAGGCAGCCATGTTAACCGGGAGTTGGAAGTAATTAGAAATGTATTTACAGGGTGCGTGCAATCAACTGGCAATAACTTTGCATCTCCTTATTTCACCTACTTCTTTTTAATTTTGAAAAACTACATTTCTAAGGTTATGATTTAACATCATTGTTTCAGATACAAAGTATTGAATTCTGAGAGCAATCATCCTGTCAAAGGAATACGATGTTAGAGCAACCATAGTTTCTGGACTGCATGCAGGGCAAACTTCTAAGGAAGTTGTGGACTTCAATAACATCCCATTATGTACAGTTGACAACGTGAAGGTGTATGATTCTGATCCTGATGTCGCCACACCAACAAGGAAAATGCAAAAGGTACACAAGAGTAGCACAAGTCCAGATACTGTACACAGAATCCAGAGATCATCAATGAAGATCCAGGATGTTTACCTTTATGTTTTGAGAGAAGTTGTACTGTGGATGAAGCAAGTCACAAATAGACATCATTTTATCTTCCAACAAGATGATGCATCAGCACATAACGCCAAAAAGGTGCAAAAATGTCTCAGTGTCAATATTCCTGAATTCTGGTAAAAGGAAATCTGGCCATCTAGTTCACCAGATGCAAATCCTTTAGACTATTATGGATGCAGCATTTGTGAGAGAGAAGTTATTAACCTCATTCCAATAAAGAGGCTATTAAATATTAAAGCTAAGATTGAAAACATGATGATGTCAATGGATAAAGGTAATTAAAGAGTGCTCAAGATTCCGAAATCAGGGTGGGTGGGGAGGGGGACAAAGGGGAGAAAAAAAGGGATGGATGTAATACAACAACAATAAAATTTTTTAAAAAAAGCAAGCGAAAAAAAAAAAAAAGATTCTGAAGTCAAATCAAGTCTATCATTGCAGCAAATGGGACTTTTTTGAACAATTTAAAAAATGACTATGTGTATGTATTTACATATAAGAATAAATTTATTTCACAATATAACATTTTTGTGGTATGTTATCTTACTAAAATTTTGCCAACTGATCATGTGCACTCTGTACATGAATTATTTTATAGCAAAGGATATGTTACATGAAAAGAAAACTGAGGATGAAGCCCATGTGAAAATCAACCTTTAAAAAATCTACATCGCCTGGCTGGTAGCACAGTGGATAAGGTGCCGGCTTATGAACCTGAAGGTCGCTGGTTCAATTCCCCAGCCAGGGCACATATCCAGGTTGTAGGCCAGGTCTCCAGCCAGGTCTGTGGCTGGTGGCACGTGAAAGGCAACCATACATCGATGTTTCTCTGTTTCTCTCCCTCTCTGCCTCTCTCCCTTCCTCTCTTTCTGGAAATAATAAATAAAATCTTTTTAAAAATCTACAACAACAATAAAATTAAAAAAATTTTTTTAAAAATCTACATTGACTGACAAAGAGATGTAAGAGGATAGGATTTTAAGACGAGGCAGAATTAGGTATGTCCCTTTGTCTAGGGATCCTTAAACTAAGTGTGGCCCATGGTCTGTTTTGTAAATCAAGTTTTCTTGCACCATGCCGAGCCCATCCGCTTATATATTGCTGATGGGGGCTTCTGCACTGAACAGTGGTATTGACTGATTACAAAAACACTTTATGACCCACAAAGCCAAAAATACTACTGTTTGGCCCATCCTGCTTCCTACCTCAGTTTCTCCATCTGAGAAACAAAAAGTACTTGTGTATCATGCAACAAGAACTTGAAAGACTCATGAAAGTTGTTAACTTAGTATCAAAGCTAATTATCAAAATTTATGCTCAACCCTTAAAATAGTTTGTTCAACACAAATGGATTACCAGTTAAAGATTTTAAAGTACATAAAAATTTGTAACATATAATACCAGGACACAGTATTTAAATTATAAGGCAATTTACTGATTTACACAGGACTACAAAAAAGGAAAGGGTATCCCGAAGTTCATACCTTATATCCAATCCAGAACGTTCTATCACAGCCTACTCCAGAAACTGCTACAAAACCTGTGGTAGCAGAAGAGATGGACCACAAAGTGGAACAAATAAATCACCATCTCCACCACTAGTGCCATCACTTCCTGAACACCTACCATGTCCAGTTTACCAAATTATCTATCATTCAAGCCCTACAATAACCCATGAAGCCATCCATTCACTTGAGACAAGGAAGTTGAGTCTTAGAAAGATTAAGAGCCTCATCTCCGGTCACCTAGGAGAGTGGGTGGGACAGCCAGTAAGGAGGTACTGCAACACTCAGAACCAGGTCTGACCTCAGAGACTGTGTTTACCCTCAACTCACACTTCATAGTTTGTTACCTACACCAAGGGAGGTAACATCGTAAAAGGACAAATGGAATCTGGAAACTGTAGGAACACACATCTGCCTCTCTTCCTCCTTTGGAAATTGAAGCAGGTCTTAAAACCCAGGCTGGAACTGAAGGCATAAGAAGGTAAAGCCTATGGACTGTCGCAATGGGCTCTGGCCCGGGAGCCACAACTAGGCACAGCACCCATTTCCAGTAGACGCATTCTGAGTTCCAAACCATCACCTCACAAATGAACTTTTTAACAGTCCCTCTATAAAACGTTAGCAGCCAACACATGAAATAAAGAGCTTAGTAAATCAGATATTATAGTAATGTACCCTAAGAAGTAATATGATATACTCCGTGGAAAGAACACAGGCTTTCATTTCAAACTGACCCCAGTTTGAATTTTGGTTTTAAAAACTAGCCATACGACGACGGTGAATTACTTATCTTCCCTGAGCCTGTTCCCTTGTGAAAAAGCGGCCATCCTCCCTGCCACTGGGTCTAGGGAAATACAAGCACTATTAAAGTGTGAAGAGTTTAGTAGTTTAGAGTCAGGCATCCTGAGTTCATCACTCAGGTCCTTCAACTTACCTGGCATGAGACTGGGTGGGGCCTAAGCCTCATGTTTCTCATCTTTAATAAGAGAAAAAAATGATAACACAATCTACTGCTTGGGGTTATTTTGAGGATTACATCAGATACCTAAGGTGCTTTTTTAAAAAAAAAGCAGTGGCACAGAGTTAAGTCCTCAAAGAGGCTTTTTATCAGTTTAAGTCACAGGTTAAATGACAACTCAATCTCCAGCCCTCCTAGAGATGATCTTTAGGGGGAGGAATATCTTTCCCTGAGGCTATGAAATTATCTTTTATAGCTTCAAAGGTGTGGTAGAAACACACTTCCCAAGCAAAATTAGTGGCTTGGCTCCATTCTGTTAAATGGCAGGAAATTTTCTTCATTGGCTGCCTGAAACCTTAAGATAAATAGTAAATAATACTACTGGTGCATTCAGGCAGGTAACAACCTTAACCTCTCAACAGAATGAGACTATTTCCCTCACATATGGTTTTCAGGGCACCAGGAAGAAAACGCTGGAAAGTTGCCGTTTGGAAGCATAACTTCAGCTCTTTGTCAAACAACCTGCCTCTGCACCTGTGGCTAAAGCAGAAGCAAAAACAGGCTTGGGTAAGTGGCCCTTGACCCAAATCTGCCTGTTTCAAAAGAATCCCTCCCATCATCCCCTAACATACAGTCATCACTTTTGACCCCCATCCCCATCTTGAAAGCGGTGACCATATTACGTTCCACAGGTTTTTCTCAGGGTATAGGAACAGATAAAAGGTGATGACAATCTATAATAAAAAATTCTTGTTCTTGAGCAGTCTTGTATATCCATACAACTAAAATGTATCTTTCACACCAAGTTCGATGATTAATAACAAGCTAGAAGAATTCCATAAAACCCTCTTGACTCTCAGGTTTTCTCAGATGCACTTTAAGTTTTCAAATGACTTATATTCCTGCATCTGTTAATTTTTCTTTAAATAACTTCAGTTTTTTTATAGGCAAATAATCACATAGGTTTAATCCAGGATTCCAATAACTAAAACACAAAGTTTTAACAGACATTATAACTGATTTAACATAGAAATCTTCTGCCATTAAACATCTACTTCAAGAGGAGCTCAGAAAAATAAGAAAACAGATACTGCACTGGCTTTCTCCACCACAGAAGTCAACATGCTCCTTTTATACAGCCTTTAACAAATTTGCTTTAAATTTCTCAGCTATTTGCTACAGAATATGCACAAGTGGTTCTTGTGTTTTTACCTGTTTTAAAAACCATTTATCTATGCTCAAATTCTCATAGAATTATTTCTTTTTAAAATCCTCACCAGGCCCTGGCACAGTGGATAAGGCGCTGGCCTGTGAACCCAAAGGCTGCTGGTTCGATTCCCAGCCAGGGCACATAACCAGGCTGCAAGCCAGGTCTCCAGCCAGGTCTGTGGCTGGAGGCAGGTGAAAGGCAACCATACACTGATGTTTCTCTCCCTCTCTGCCTCCCTGCCTTCCCCTTCTCTAGAAATAAATAAAATCTTTCAAAAAATTAAAAAGTAAATTAAATAAAATCTTCACCAAAGCTCTGACTAGGTGGCTCAGCTGGTTGGAGCACTGTTCCATAAATTGAAAGACTGAGGGTTTGATTCCCAGTCAGAGTACACACCTAGGCTGCAGGTTCGATGTTTCATCAGGGTGCTTACAGAAGGCAACCAATCAATGTTTCTTTTTTCTTTTCTTTCTCTCTTTTCTCTCTCTCTCTCTCTCTCTCTCTCTCTCTCTCTTCTCTTCCCCCTTACCCTTCCTCTCTAAAATCAATACAAACATATCCTCAGGTGAGGATTAAAATGAATAAATAAATCACCGCCAAAAATTCAATCCAGGATCAGAGCCATCCTCTCCAGTACTATGCAACGCTCTAGTTCAGATGTACAAATCTTACTTGTTTTGAAAGCCGATGGGTGCACAGCAAAGGAAATCATCAACAAAATAAAAAGCCCACAGAATGGAAGAACATATCCACCGATATGCCTGATATGGGGTTATTATCCAAAATTTATTAAGTACTTACAAAACTCAACACCATAAAAACTAACAACCCAGAGGGGGACAGAGGGGAGCAAAAAGGGGATGGATGTAATACAACAACAATAAAATTTAAAAAAAACAAAACAACTAACAACCCAATTAAAAATTGGGCAAAGGACCTGAATAGACTTCTCCAAAGAGGACAAACAGATGGCCAATAGACATATGAAAAGTTGCTCAATGTCACTAATCATGACAGAAATGCAAATTAAAACCACAATAAGCCCTGCCTGGTATGGCTCAGTGCATTGAGTGCCTGCCTGCAAATCCAAAGGTCACCCACTGGTCGATTCCCAGTCTACGCACATGCTTGGGTTGTGAGCCAGGTCTCCAGTTGGGGGCGTGCAAGAGGCAACCAATTCTTTCTCTTTCACGTCAATGTTTTCTCTGCCTTTCTCCCTTCCTTACCCTCTTTATAAAAATAAAAGTCTTTCAAAAATTAAAGCCACAATACGAACCATCTCACATTTATCAGAATGGCTATCATCAATAAATCAATAAATAAGTGCTGGCAAGGATGTGGAGAAAGGGGAACCCTTCTGTACACTGTTGGTGGAAATGCAAACTGGAGCAGCCATGTGGAAACCAGTATGGAGGTAACTTCAAAATATTAAAAATGGATCTGCTTTTTGACCCAGTGATCCCACTTCTGGGAATATATCTGAAGGAACATAAAACACTATTTTGAAAGATCATAAGCATGCCTATGTTCATTGCAGCACTATTTACAATTGCCAAGATATAGAATCAACCCCAGTACTCATTCATCAATAGATGAGTGGATAAAATAACTATGGGTCATTTACAAAATGGAATACTACATACTACTTGGCTGTGGAAAAAGAAAATGTTACCCTTTGCAAGAGTATAGATGAACCTGGAGAACATTATGCTAAGTGAAATAAGCCAAAGAGACAAATATTGTATGATTTCACTCTTATGCAGAATCTAATGAACAAACTGAACAAGGAAAATGGGGACAGACTCACAGATAGCAAGATGACAGCTAATGGCAGGGGGAGGGGAGGATAGTGGGTGGAAGGCTTGAGCAAAAAGAAAAAGAACTCATGGACATTGACAATAGTGTGACTGCTGGCAGGAGTGAGTAATAAGGGGACTAAATGGTAACAGGAAAAAAACACAATGAAGATTTTTTAAAAAAGAAAGCTAATGGAAATGAAAATAGTTTTTCTGTTTTAGAATTAATTCCTGGGAAAATGGAAATAGATGTAAGTCTTCAAGGTTATGCAGTACACACAGAGAACATCCTGTCCACTTTCAGCATGCTCTCAGCTAATGGTCAAACCACCTGCAAAAGTCTTGTTTGCTCAGTCTCAGATGGTGCCCACAAATTCAAGATTATGCTGTTTCATTGTTTATTTTAGAACAGTCACCTTGTAGCCAACTGATCCAGCTCCCTTCTGCAGCCAATGTGTTAACATGTATTAAATTTGTTAAAGGCAAGAAGTAAATACAACATTCCCAGGCCCCACTGTGAGGACAGACCCACACATCCCTACTCCCTCCCCACCTGTTAAACTCTGCGTGTGCATGTATACGTGTGTTGGAGGCTGAGTGGGTCACAGGCGACAACAAGGCTAAAAGAACCAACACTGGGGGTTTTAAGAGAGAAGAACAGGCAGGAATATTGGGTGAGACAAGCTTCTGTCTAGATCTTTTAATCCCAGGTATGGTTCTCTTCTTAGAAAGCACTCTCCCTGGATTAAATTCTAAACTAATAAAAAGTCTTTATCTTAGAGAAATCATGGACGGAAGAAGTATGTATTTGTAAAGTATCAAGTAGCTAGGAAAGACAACTAAAACTTTGACTTGTGAAATTTAGAAAGATCTTTTAAAAATCTACTTGGCTGCGAACCCAAAGGTCGCTGGTTTGATTCCCAGCTAGGGCAACATAACCAGGCTGCAAGCCAGGTCTTCAGCCAGGTTCATAGCTGGAGGCAGGTGAAAGGCAACCATACATTGATGTCTCTCTCCCTCTCTCCCTTCACCTATCTCTCCGAAAAATAATAAATAAAATCTTTAAAAAAAAAATCTTGGTAGCACAGTGGATAAGGCACCGGCCTGCGAACCCAAAGGTCGCAGGTTCAATTCCCCAACCAGGGCACATAACCAGGTTGCAAGCCAGGTCTCCAGCCAGATCCGTAGCTGGAGGCAGGTGAAAGGCAACCACACATTGATGTCTCTCTCCCTCTCTGCCTCTCTCTCTTCCCTTTTCTCTAAAAATAATTAAATAAAAAATCTTAAAAAAAAAAAAATCTGCTTGGCCCGGATTGGCATAGCTCAGTTGGTTGAGCGTCATCCCGCAAGGCGAAGGGGCTACGGGTTCAATTCCTATTCAGGGTACATACCTGGTTTGCTGGCCCAGTACCCAGTTGGGGAGCTTCGCAAGAGGCAACCAGTCAATGTCTCTCTCTCCCTCTCTTTCCCTATCTCAAAGTAAATAAAATATTTTTTAAAATATCTACTTATGATTTTCCTAAAATTAAAAATAACTTCTGTGCAGTACTCACTATTGCCCTGCATCTCAACGAACATATCTTTGAATATTCTCCTTAAAGCTAACACAAGTATGAGGTTACCAAGAGCAAATACCAAACATGCACACACCAAGTATTTGCTGCTCTGTGTTATATGTTTAACATTTATTCTCTTAAGGCACTGAGAATTTCAACAGTACAACTCTCTCCAACTTAGCCTCTAAAACTGCTATTTAAATTAGATGCTGGCAAGCCTTCAACATTTATGCCCTGAAATGAGACAAATGATCCTATTAAAAGGGGCTCAAAGCCAAGAAATGCCAAAGTGACAAGGACCCCAAAAAGATCTCTTCGACTCTCATACACACAGTTTATCAATAAGAGGCATTCAAGCTTTCTAAAGGAAGTTCTTTGAACTATATTCATACTTGCTGTGATGTAGCAAGAATAAGAAAGGCTGAAAATATCTTCATGAAGGACACTGTCCTATAATACAAGTTTTTTAAATTACCAACCTTATACAAACTATACCCATTCCTATTTGACAGAAAGTGGGACCATCTGTTGTCCCACTAAAAACCAAGAAGCATGGAAAAGAGTAAATGTATCACATGCTAGGCTACAATTATTTCTATTTTAGAAAGCAATGACCAAACTTCAGTTTAAAGAAAAATATTGGTCCTTATTATCACTATTTCAAAGAACAAAAATAAATAAGAGGCAAGCTAATCAGTTTGAAACTGAAAGCAATGAATTGACCAGAATCTTAAAAATACCAAAATTCATTTCTAGACTTAAAAATAATTTCCTGTTAATTCCTGCCTAAAATTTTTAACAATGGCCCTGGCTGGTGTGGCTCAGTGGATTGAGTGCCAGCCTGTGAACCAAAAGGTCACTGGTTTGATTCCCGGACAGGACACATGCCTGGGTTGTAGACCAGGTCCCCAGTTGGGAGTGTGGAAGAGGCAGCTTATTAATGTATGTCTCGAACACTGATGTTTCTCTCCCTCTCCCCTTTTCTGTAAGAAGTAAATTTAAAAAAATAATAAAAAAGAAAAGATCTTCACCCATGACTCTCAGTGCCTGCACTACAGAAATCCTTCAGCAGACTCTCCTTCCGACTCTTCCTTAGCCTCCCAAACCTGGGACTCCATGCACAGTCATTAGCCCTCCAGACAGTCCCCTCCTCTCCACTTTGAATGCCCTTCAACTCTGTCTGAAAACGCCTACTCAGGTTCCAAAACCATGGTCAAGCTTCGTCTCTTGCAACAGCCCTATCTCCCAGTGGGCTGCATTGCTGTGTCCCTCTGACATTCGTAGGCTGACGTTGATCTCTCTCCCCTAGAATAGAGAAGCTACATCTTAATTCTCTTGGTAACATCTTTATTGTTTTGAAAAGGGTCTGACAGAGAACAGGCACTCAAAACAGTTGATCAGAAAACAGACTGAACTCCTAGCTGGTAGCACAGTGGATAAGGTGCCGGCCTGCGAACCCAAAGGTCGCAGGTTCGATTCCCCAGCCAGGGCACATAATCAGGTTGCAAACCAGGTCTCCAGTCAGGTCTGTGGCTGGAGGCAGGTGAAACGCAACCATACACTGATGTCTCTCTTCCTCTCTGCCTCTCTCCCTTCCCCTCTTTCTAAAAATAATGAAATAAAATCTTTAAAAAAAAAAAAAGAAAAAAGAAAACAGACTGAGAAAACACTGGGATACCATTTCACTTTCATCAGATTGGTGAATATTAGAAAGCCAGACAAATGTAGGTGTTGATATTAAAAAAAAATAGTTAGGTCTCAAATACTGTTAACGGAAATGTAAAGTTTGGTGTAATTCCTCTAAAAAGTAAGATTATCTTTTTCTTTTTTTTTTTTTTAAGATGTTATTATTTCCAGAGAGAGGGGAAAAGGGAGAGGCAGAGAGAGAGAGAGAGAAGCATCAATGTATGTTGCCTTTCACCTGCCTCCAGCTACTGACCTGGCTGGAGACCTGGCTGGGAATGAAACCAGCGACCTTTGGGTTGGCAGGCTGGCGCCTAACCACTGAGCCACCAGCCAAGGCCTGAAGAGGAAGATTTTCACCTCTAGTAAAGCTGATGCTTGTCACTACCACAAAAATGAGCAATTCTGCTTTAGGTGATGAACATTAGCCACTATTTGTCCAATGTGGTTCCTGATTAGCATTTTTTTAAATGAGGGGATACACAACTTATCTTAAGTGTGCATCTCACACACTTAATTAGTATTAGTAAGTAACACTGATCGGTTGCCTCTTGTATGTACCCTGCCTGGTGACTGAACATGCAACCCAGGCATGTGCCCTTACCGGGAATCAAACCAGCAACCTTCCATTTTGTGAGATGACACCCAAACAACTGATCCATATCAGCCAGGGTGGTAAATATTATTTTTATAAAAGCATAGTATCCAGTACGCATGTATAAAACATACTTTGAGTGTCAATGTAAAGTAAATTCTTATAGCTAATGAACAATGCCATTCCTATCAAAATACCATGGCATTTTTCACAGAACTAGAATAATCCCAAAAATTTATATGGAACCACAGAAGACCAAAAACAGCCACAGCAATCTTGAAAAAGAACCATGTTGAAGCCCTGGCTGGTAGTACAGTGGATAAGGCACCGGCCTGCGAACCCAAAGGTCACTGGTTCAATTCCCCAGCCAGGGCACATAACCAGGTTGCAAACCAGGTCTCCAGTCAGGTCTGTGGCTGGAGGCAGGTGAAACGCAACCATACATTGATGTCTCTCTCCCTCTCTGCCTCTCCCTTCCCCTCTTCTGAATAATAATGAAATAAAATCTTTTAAAAACCCAACAAAAAACAAAAAACACAATGTTGGAGGTATCATAGTATCTGGTATAAAACTATACTACAAAAGCTACAGTAATCAAAGCAGCATGTTACTGGCATAAAGACAGACATAAAAATCCGTGGAATAAAGAACCAGGAAGTAAACCTATGCCTATATTGCCAATTAATATATGAAAAAGGAGGCAAGAACATACAATTATATGAATAAAGTGTATTCAATAAATGGTGTTGGAAAAATTGAACAGGTACATGCCAGAATAAAACTAGACCCTAACCCATCTTATCATATAACTCCTAGAAGAAAACGCATGCAGAAAAATCTGACATTTCTCTCAGCAATATTTTTTCTGCTGTCTCTCCTCAGGCAAGGAAAACAAAAAAGAAAAAAGAAACAAAACAGCACTACATCTAGCTAAAGCTTCTTTGCACAGCAAAGGAAACCACCAACAAAATTAAAACACAGCCTACTGTACAGGAGGAGATATTACCAATGATACAGCAGATAAGGGGTTAATAGCCAAATAACTCAACACCAAAAAATCCAATAATCCAATTTAAAAATGAGCAGAGGACCTGAGATACAGATGGTTAATAGACGTGAAAAGATGTTCAACATCACTAATCATCAGAGAAATGCAAATTGAAACCACAATGAGATATCTCACACCTATTAGAATGGCTATCACCAATAAATCAACAAACAAGTGTTAGTGAGATGTGGAGAAAAGGGAACCATGGAACCCCTGTGCACTGTTGCTGGGAATGCAGACTGGTGCAGCCACTGTGGAAAGCAGTATGGAGGAAATGAAAACTGGAACTTCCTTATGACTCAGTGATTCCACTTCTGGGTATAATACAAAGAAATCCAAACCACTAATTTGGAAGAACATATGCACCATCCCCTACATTTATTTCAGTATTATTTATAATAACCAAGATATGGAAGCAATCTAAGTTCTAAGTGTCCATCAATAGACAAGTGGATAAAGAAATATGGTAAATAAACACAATGGAATATCACTTGACTATAAAAAAAGAATGAAATCTTACTGCTTGTGACAGCATGAACAGACCTAGAGAGTATTATGCTCAGTGAAATAAGTCAGTCAGAGAAAGACAAATACCTATGGTTTTACCTATTTGTGGCCATCTAAAGAGCAAAATTGAAAAAGATTCAAGTAGCAGAGAACAGACTGAGGTTGAGAGAGGGAAGTGGAGGACTGGGTGAAAAAAGGTGAAGGGATTCAGAAGTACAAATTAGTAGTTACAAAACAGTCTTGGAATGTAAAGTACAGCATAGGGAATACAGTCAATAATATTGTAGTAACTATGCATGATGCCAGGTAGGCGCTGGAAATACAGAGGGGAACACTTGTTAAGTTATGGGTATATTGGTTATCTAACCACTATGCTATACACCTGAAATGACCACAGAAAGATACTGAATATAAACTGTAATTAAAAATAAAATTTTGAATTTCATTCCTAATAAAAAAAAAGATTTTAATACGGATTCAAATTAAAGGGGATTCTTCTGCTCAATTCTGTTAACCCAAAGAACCTATTCCAAAAATTACACACAACTGAAATTGTACTAAAATATAGCCTATCTCTATAGCTTATGTAAAATATACACAACAAATGCCAAAGTTCCATTTGGTCACTTTGCTTTAAAAAATCAAGTCAATGGATATGGGTCTACTTCATATACAGTCTACACAAATTGCTAAATTTCTATTTTAATGTGCAGCTATAACAGCCTATTCAGAGTCTATTAAGCTTAATCTATAAATTGTTAGACTGTGTAAAAAATATTTCCCTAATACTATGTTAAATTGCTTTAAGAGTAACAATATACACTTACTCTTTCTTCCTCTGTAAATGGAAAAATTAACAATCTTATTAGTTGGATATTTCCTCTGTGGAAATTACATGACTTAAGTGGAATTATTGTTAATAGTCTTTGGTGTGATTAATTGTACTGTGATTACATTGAAAAGTCCCAGCTCTTTAAAGAAATATATTATGTTTAAAGTATTTAGGCTGAAGTGTCAAAATATTTGTAAGTTACTCACAAATTGTACAACTTAAAATACAGAGTAGGCAAAAGTAGGCTTAAAATTGTTTTTATGGGGGGACAGAGGGGAGCAAAAAGGGGATGGATGTAATACAACAACAATAAAATTTTTTTAAAAAATTGTTTTTATGGAAAATAATACAAGAATAAACTGTGTTTTGTGTGTGCACAACTGTAAATCTACTTATGCCCCACTCTGAATATATGATAAGTATGGCAAAATTATTTATTACTAAATGTACACAATGGGACAATATACAGGTATTCATTTATATTATTTCCTCTTTTATTTCTCTTAATAGTAAACTATAAAGAAAATTTTCAAAAAAAAAAAAGAAAGAAAGAAAATTTTCCAGGCTACTTCTGTGGAGCAAAAAACTTGTCATAACGCATAGTTACACAATTCTATCTGAATGACCCTTATTATCAACTTCCAAAAGAAAATGAATTTTTATCTGCTCTTAGTTTTACTCATAAAAAATGTGGCATCTAAAAGAAAAAGGTTCCATAAATAAGGCCAACTTAAAATCCTACCATATTTTAAACATTACTGCCAACCTACAATTGGTTCTACAATGTTATTAATCATAATTTAAAGCAGCCTTCCCTTCCTATTGAGCAAGGTTAGACACTTTTTATATGATTGACAAATTCAAACAAGGGCCTTGTCTCATCTACTAAACCATACTACTTTTCAAAATGCATTCTATCTGAAAAACAAAACTGAAACAAGACATGACAGAACCACAAGTGTCCATCTCCCAAAACATATAGTAAACAGATACATTTGCTCCCAAGAACAAAATCAAGACAGTCTTAAGTTGGTTGTTCCTCATTACCAGATAAGGACAGTAATATTTCGCCTCAGTTCCACCATCTGTAGTAATGGCAAAAACTGACAGTTTCATGCAGTTGATCAAAGTTTGACTTAAACGTAGTAAACAAAGCATTTGCATTCTCAGGTCAGCAGATCATGAGTTAAAACTGAATAGCATTTTAGTAATTATAATTTCATAATATTTATTTCTAGGGATTCATTTCTAGAAATCAAAGAGCAACAACTGTTACTGATAAAAGATAGAGGCTTTTCCTACTCAAACATTAATGCAGGTTTCTAAATATAAAGCAACATTTTACTACCACATTTCAAAGTTAGAACTGAAGATGTCAAGGTTTTTTATTTCATACTTCTAAAAATCCTCTTTTACTATGTATACATTTACTACATTCATACCAAGAAAGTAATGAACTACAGAAGTTAACTATCCATGTCTAACTGTAAAAACAGATTCAAAGTAAGATTTTCAATTTTGTTATAAAGTTATTTTCAATTCTGCATTCCCTAGAATACAATATATATGGTTGAAGTCGTTTTATATTTTATACATACACCCAATCAGAATTATATGCAGAATGTCTCGAGATAAAATCAGAATGTTCAAGTTGCAGAGACTTATTAGAACCATTTCCTACAACTCCTTATTCCATAGATAAGAAAACAAACACCCGAGAAGGAAGTGAAGAGCTCAAGGTCTGATGGCAACTGAGCAGGAGAAGCCAAGGGCAAGAACCCTGGATGACCTACCAGGAATCTTCACACTAGCTGCCTGCTCTTCTCTACCAAACTCTCCCATTAGATCCTCTGAACCAAAGTTTGAAGACATTAGCTACACTATAAATGAAAAAATACAAGTTAACATTTTTTCTTTTCCCTTAATGCCTGAGAGTGAATCCTTTTATCGTATAAGCCCTGTCTCCTACCAAAGTAAAACCTGTAAGACATGGGATAAAGATAAGAGATAAATTTTATGAACCAGAAGCCAGATCTATCATAAAGCTCCCAAATACAGAAATAGAATAAAATAAAACTTTAACATTCACTGTGGCAGACACTGCTGGTGAACCAACTCAGTATTTATTCTCCACTTCTTTCTTAATAATGAAAACTCTGATTTTATTAAAGGTAGTCAAAAAGCAACGCTTCTCAGCCTCTCTTGCACCTAGGCTTGGTCAGCTGACATTTCTTGCCCAGGACAAAAGTGCAATTTGCAGGGAGGGACACTCAGAAAAACAACTCAAAATTTTGGGGGCACAGTCTTAGCTAATTCTTATACCTTTGTCTTACCCTTTTCTTCCTCCTCCTGCATGAAACATTCATGTTATAGTAGGAGTAACCCCTTTAGAAACTAAGCCACACACTAAAGAGTACTAGGTAAAAAGACAAAGGAACCTGAGTCCCTAAAGACATCAACTTTGCCCTATATGTGTAGCTGTTAACTCCATATTACAGCTCCATTAGCTCAGATCTGTTACTAGCAGCGGATTACAATTACTGAGTTATTCACTAAGCAACTGCACAATAAATATATTCACATACACTATTTCATATGATTTTTCCAAGCAATCCTAATAATGTGGTATTTTCTTCATGTTCTGGAGGAAACAAATACAGATACAATTCTAAATATGTGACTAAAACCTAGTTAGTCCACTATACTGTATTTTACTTTATAAATGTAGCACATATCTGAAAAGGAATGTGTATTTCAAGTCTTAATCATTTTTCATGTAATATGCCACAAAATCATAATTTCTTCTATAAAAGCAATTAAAACCCTGTCAACTCATAATAAGACTTCAACAACCTCTGTGGGTATATTTTTTATCAAGAGTTCTCCTTCAGTTGACGGATAATGACAAATGATACCTCCAGTCAAGTATCGGGTGTGGTCCTGAGCGTCCATTAGATCATAAATAGCAAAAAGCTCAGCCTATTTGTCTTACTTATACAGCAGCCCACATGATCTCAATTACATGAGCTGAATTATAGTAGTACATACTTAATAAGGATTACTTTACAACTCTGATCTTTAAATCAAGTTAGGCCACCAGACACCTCCCCTATCCATAACAGCACCCTTCTGCATATTAAATTCCTGCCTCTAAAACCTTCAGCTTCCTTCAGAAAGGCCTTCCCAAAATTTGATTGATAAAGTCAACTCTATACTTTGCCAAGGTCCTATCCTTTTTTTTAAACTTACTTTTAAATGCCCATAGTATTTATTTCTGTGGTATCTTTACACAGTTGACCTTTGAACAATATAGACTGAAAGCCTTAGCGATAATGTAAATGTTTGATTAACACGTTTTCTATGTTATGTGTATTATAAAATAAAGCTAAAGAAAATGTTATAAATCCTGAAAGAAATTTACAGCACTGTACATAGTTATTGAAAAATATCCATGCATAAGTAGATCCGTGCAGTCCAAAACCATGTTGTTCGAGGATGGACTGTATTTCCATGTTATGGTCCTATTCATTTTTAAATAGAATTAAACAGGAGCATAGGACTAATATTAAGTTTAATAACTTATCCGCAAATAGATTTACTCAAGAGACTAGAAAAAGCTCTGAAGGTGAAGAAATGAGCATAGGTGCCTCCTAGCCATCATCAAATCATGTAGAATATTAACAGTGCTTAGATTCAGAGTAACAGAAGCTGAAAGTCAGCTTATAATTTAATTCCTCAAGCTTCAGTTAATTAATAAAATTCTTTAATTAAAAGAAAAAAAGTTTATTTGTTCTGCTACCCTTCACTCCTTTTCCAAAAGCTGCTGAGTAAAACCTCCCAAGGCCATTTCTGCTTCACACAGAAATGGAAATAATTCAATAATTACATTCCCACCAACAATACGATTAAATAGAAAAACAAATTGCTTTGCATATAAAAAAAATTTATATTAGTTTTACGTTTTATTTTAAAAGCCTGAACTCTGGCTAGACTTCTAGCTTGGAATACAGATAACTGCTTTATGAATGAAATATTCTAACAATGGTCCCCCATTGTCAGCTGCCCAGAGTTAAGTCGGTACCTGATAAAAATAACACTTAATGCAGCATATCCTGTAGCCCAAGATATAAACTGCTATTCAATGTGTTTCCTCCTTGATTCCACACAGAGGCACTACCTTATTCCATCACATCAACAATACACCACTGCTTTATAACACACCCTGAAAGAAAAAAGCTGACAATCAAAATGTGGCTCACCATCAACTGTAAAACATCTCAATTTCAAAGATATTAAGATGCAGGAAAAAATGTCTTAGAATCTATAAAATACAGTACAAGTTTGACATCCTTTACTAACAGAAAAACACCATCTTCGCACAACATTAATTTTCCTTCTTGGCTAAATGTTTATTTACCTAGTTTGTTATATAACTCAATTAAATCTGTTTCAAATATTTTATCAAAAATCATACTATTATATCAGCACTAGGTACAAAGAAAAAACACATCCACTTCCTACACTTTATAACACCATAGCAATATCTCTTCTACAGTAAGTAGCCCCCCTTAACCTTGGGGGTATGTTCCAGACCCTCCAGTGGACATCTGTGACTGCAGATAGTAAGTACCGAACCCTAATACACTGGTTTTCCTATACATACATATGTTTCACTTAAAGGAAGCACTTTACAGCTTCTCTTTGGCATATCCAAATTGCATCACTACTCTTCTATTGTGGGACAATTATTAAGTAAAATAAGCATTACTTGCATGTTATAAGGGACAAAAGCATGAGAAAGCCTAGTTGGCTCCAGACCCATCACTAGAAGGACTGACTCTATGATCTCAGCACTTTTAACCAATCTGTGTAGCCCAGGTTTTTATCCAGAAAAGGTGGTCCATAACATCTCAAACCAAGATACTGTAAGAATAAATACGAGAAGTACCACATTACAGAACAAGTAGCAGAGGAGAGGAAAGGAAAACTGCCCTGGCTGGTGACTCAGTAGATAGGCACAGGCCTGGGAACCCAAAGGTTGCTGGTTCAATTCCCAGTCAGGGCACATAACCAGGTTGCAAGCCAGGTCTCCAGCCAGGTGTAGCTGGAGGCAGGTGAAAGGCAACCATACATTGATGTCTCTCTTCCTCTCTGCCTCCCTTCTTTCCCCTCTCTCTAAAAATGATAAAATAAAATCTTAAAAAGAAAAAAGAATGAACCCTTATGTAAACTATTTTAGATGACAATGACATGTTAATGAAGGTTCTTCAATTGTTAACAAATGCATCACTCTGGGCAGGATGCTGATAAATAGGGCAAGCTGTTCACAAATTGAGGCAGAGTGATATGGGAAATCTCTGTACTGTCCGTTCAATTTTGCCATGAACCTAAAACAAACAAACAAAAGTCTTGGGTTTTGGTGGTTAATATTATTGTTGTTGTTATTTTAGCTACTGGGGCGCTCATACTTGAAAAACTGAGCAACACTTGAGGGAAACAGAGGTTACAAAAAAATCAGTTGAACACCTGCCCAGGGTCATCAAGCCAGCAAGATGACCCTAAGATTCACACCACTGACTCTTAACATGTACATGACATGGAGATGCTGGCAAAGGCCAAAGGTCTGAAAATGGACCACCAGGGTAACTAAATCAATAAAAGGCTGGTTTTAAACACTTCTTATATACCACACAAAAACTCAGGTAACTAAATCAATAAACAGATAGTTTTGGGGTTTTTTAAAAGATTTTATTTTTTTTCAGAGAGAGAGGAAGGAAGAGAAGCAGAGAGGGAGAGAGACATCAATGTATGGTTGCCTTTCACCTGCCTCCAGCTATGGATCTGGCTGGAGACCTGGCTTGCAACCTGGTTATATGTCCTGGCTGGGAACAGAACCAGTGACCTTTAGGTTTGCAGGCCGGCGCCTTATCCATTGTGCCACCAGCCAGGGTTAAACAGATAGTTTTAAACACTTCTTATACAACCATACAAAACCCAGGTGTCTCCTGGGTTGATATATAGTTTCTGAAATGTCCTCTACAATTGCAAAATAGAATTTATCATTCTCCATTTATAATTAGTGAGACATTTTCCATAAATATTCAATTTCCACCTTTCTGCCTGTCTACTTTCAAGGAAAATCCTGAGATCAATACTTTGACTTAACTTTTAGCCTAGGTCAAATGGGTTAGGTCAAATTTTATTATCTTTCTGTTACTTTTCCAGAGGTCACCACCCCATAGACTCAGCTATAAATATAAAATATACTGTGTGTGCTCAAGAAAATTATGTACTTTAAGACTTAGTGATGAAAATCAGTGTTATAACAAGGAGAAAATTGCAAAAGCTCAGACAAAATAAAAGTATACCGTAACTATTGAAGTAAGTTTTCTCATTTAAAGGAATAAGATTCGATTGTTTAGAAAATTGTGAAGAAAATGTGAAAGCCAATTATAATTATATCAAGATTTTCACTGAAGTGATAAACAACCAAAAAGTACCAAAATAGTGAAAAACATACTCTTTAAGATAGGTTACAATGTTTCTATAGGTAAAAATAAAGGTCCTTTGCTAGAATTAGCAGCTGTTAAAAATATATTCTTCTCTGAGTTAATTAACTACAGCCAATTCTCACTTAACCTAGTAGATAGGTTCTGAAACTCTGAGCAAAATGACATATAAAGAAACCAATTTTACCAGACTAATAGAGTTTAGTTCCCACAGCGTATCATCAACCTTATACAAAATCACATTCAAGAACCTGCCATAATTAGTAACAAAAACATACACTGAATGTAGTAGCATTTTATCACTACCTTATCCTCAAGTTCTCTTTCTGGTCTAAAACTCTTTAAAACTACAGAATTCCTTGAGTTATGAGGCTCTTAATGAATAGCTTCGCAACTGGTCCTAAATTTAATCTTCATCTTCACATAAAATGTCATTATATGGCTAAAAGCGGCCAAATGTAAGAAGTTAAACTGGCCCTGAAAATAGCTAAACAAATGTAAAAGCTATACAAAACCCATCAATAACTAAGATGAGTCACTAAATGTTACAATCAAAAGTTAAAAACAATTACTCCCTCCAGGAGATGCAGCCCAGTGCACCACCCCCGCCCACAGCCCCAGGAGGGTGGGGGGTGTTCATACAAAGGGAAAAACAGTAACCTCACAGTGGAGAGACCTGGCAAGCACCTTAGTCACTTCAGGTTAACATAGCCAGTGCAGTCATGAGGGGGCACAGTGGAATTCTTTGCAAAAACCCACAATGAATTTGGCCAAATTTTAATTCCTCCTTATTATGAGGTCTAATCATGTGGGTGGGGGTAGAGGAAATCACATAAAGTGAAATTTAGCACTCCAAAACATATCTGACCAGTATGTCAAAAACAGTCAAGGTCGTATAAAACAAGGAAAGAGTGGGAAACTGTCACAGGCTAGGAAATATTCGGTTGACCAAAAAGTTCCTTTGTTTTTTTTCCGTAAGATGGCTCTAGCAGCACTTAATTTTTAACTTCGTTTAAAACAATTTTGTTAGGTAGAACTGTGACAGCTGTCGTATCAGCTTGTGTTAAAAAAAATCACAATTGGTGAATTTTTATGTAGCCACTTTAACATTGAAGATGAAAGCAAATATGGAATAGTTTCAGCCTATGTTTTATTATTTCAAAAAAAGGTAAAAACACAAGTGAAACACAAAATAAGATTTGTGCAGTGTATGAAGAAGGTGCTGTGACCGATTAAATGTGTCAAAAGTAGCTTACTAAGTTTTGTGCTGGGGAATTCTCACTGGACAATACTCCACCATCAGAAGTACACCAGCCAAAGTTGACAGTGATCAAATAGATGCATTAGTTGAGAACAATCAAATGTTTTATACCACATGGAGATAGCTGACATACTCAAAATATCCAAATCAACAAAAGTTATTGATGAAAATTAAAAATGTCTATTTAACGGAAAAAACTAAACAGACTCTTTGGCCAATCCAATGCTAATGATTGAATCCTGGAGCAGGAAAGGACATTCATGGAAAAGCTGGTGAAATCTGAAAAAAAAACCTAGAGATTAAATTGGTGCACCAACATTCGTTTCTTAGTTTTAACAAACATGCCATTTTAATAGAAAATGGTAACTAATATATATGTAATTTCTGTATTATCTTTACAACTTTTCTGTAAATCTAAAATAAAGTTTTGCCCTGCCTAGTGGCACAGTTGATAAGGCACCAGTCTGCGAACCCAAAGGTCACTGGTTCGATTCCCCAGCCAGGGCACATAACCAGGTTGCAAGCCAGGTTTCCAGCCAGGTCTGTGGCTGGAGGCAGGTGAAAGGCAACCATACATTGATGTCTCTCTCCCTCTCTGCCCTCTCTCCCTTTCCCTCTCTCTGAAAATAATAAATAAAATCTTTTTAAACAAATAAATAAAGTTTATCTTAAAAATGTCAAAGCTATCAAACATTAAAACAAAAACAGAAGAAAATTAAGAAGGCCACTTACATCCCAAGCTTTCTTTCATAAAATCATTACAACTTTTTAAAAATTAAGCATCTGCCCTGGCTGGTATGGCTCGGTGGATTGAGTGCCGGTCTGCAAACCAAGGGGTCACAGGTTCAACTCCCAGTCAGGGCACATGCCTGGGTTGTAAGTCAGGTCCCCAGTTGGAGGCATGTGAAAGGCAACCATATAGTGATGTTTCTTTCCCTCCCTTCCCCTCTCTCTAATAAATAAAATATTTTGAAAATAAATATTACAATTAAAATTAAGCATCTAAACTTTTTATATATGCTTAACTGTGTTGACACATAATTAAAAATACTAAAACATGAAGCAAAACTGATCCACTATAGGCACTCAAAAGTTAAATATTAATTAAAATGTTGGCACCTAAATTTTCCGTGGAAGATATATTTAAGATATATGGAGTGTATTAAAAGGCATAAAGGTAAAATATTTAAATGCTTAAATATTAACCTGTTTCAAACTCTGATGGGATCCTGTCCTGGCCCTGGGTATACTCTTTTACTCAATTATTCTCCCATTCCCTAATTTACCTTCTCAAAAACAAAATAGAATTTAGATCATTAAGTGTTGAAAGGAGCAGCATGCTGCCATTATAGCCTGATAAAAAGCTTCTATGAATCAGGCATTTTTATGGGACTTATTTTATTTTTTAAATTGACAGGGCACATTAAACTCAGACACCTTGAGAATACAAACACAAGACCATCTAATCTATTGCTATAAAGAGATAGCATGGCACAGTGGATAAGGTGCCAGCCTGAGAACCCAAAGGTGGCTGGTTCAATCCCCAGCCAGGGCACATAATCAGGTTGCAAGCCAGGTCCCAGCCAGGTCCTTAGCTGGAGGCAGGTGAAAGGCAACCATACATAAATGTCTCTCTCTCTCTCTCTCTCTCTGCCTCTCTCCCTATCCCTCGCTCTAAAAATAATAAATAAAATCTTTATATATATATAAAAAGAGATAGCAGAACATTCATATTAAAGCCTAAGTCATTTTTAGGTTTGACTTCATGACTCATTCATAAATAAAATTAACTGAGGCATTCATGAGGCTATACTGACTTTTAATTCTATTCTTCACATAACAAATTTGACTACTAAGTAGCGAAACTGATTTTGTAAATCACAAATGAAAAGCAGATTCCTTATTGCAACTTCAGCTTTTATTTTTTCTATCAATTAAAAAAAAAAAAAATTAGGCCCTGGCTGGTAGCACAGTGGATAAGGCACCGGCCTGCGAACCCAAAGGTCTCAGGTTCGATTCCCCAGCCAGGGCACATAACCAGGTTGCAAACCAGGTCTCCAGTCAGATCTGTGACTGGAGGCAGGTGAAAAGCAACCAAACCATACATTGATGTCTCTCTCCCTCTCTGCCTCTCTCCCTTCCCCTCTTCATAAAAATAATGAAATAAAATCTTAAAAAAAAAAAAAATTTACCAGAATTTACAGCCAAGCATCAGTATTGCTCCAACTATTACTAGACCATAAATAATATTGCCTAGAAAGAATACAATTATTAATTTCAACTTAAATAACCCTAATATTCAGAAAGCAACCACTGCTTTGTAATATTTTTATTATTTAAATTGCAAGTTTTCTTCATGTACAAAAACATGCTTGGTCTATGTAAAATTCTCAAATTTAATTTAAATAATAAAATATCATCAGAACTTCATCGGAGCTGACAAACACTGTAAGAATGACACTTAAGAACTAAAACAAGCCCTGGCTGGTGGCTCAATAGATAGGCGCCAGCATGCAAACCCAAAGGTCGGTGGTTCGATTCCCAGTTAAGGCACATGACCAGGTTGCCAGCCAGGTCTCCAGCCAGGTCCGTAGCTGGAGGCAGGTAAAAGGCAACCATACATTGATGTTTCTCTCCCTTTTCTTCCTCCCTCCTTGCCCTTCTCTCTAAAAATAATGAAAATCTTTAAAAAAGAAAAACTAAAACAGCCAAAACAGACTCAAATCATTACGTTATCCAATTTATTCAAGTGAGTAATAAACCCCAATTTAAAAAGCACTGAAGTGATACACTGTTTTTTGATTCTCTAAAAAACAGGATTTCTATTTCCAAATAGCAAATAAAAAATAAGACAGGTGTCTCTGTCAATTAAGATAATTTAGTTCAAAGGCTTGAATATATACACATATACTAGGTCACCCCCCCCCCCCAAAATAATGAGTATGCACAAGCAGACATGGTATTTTGTTAGTCATTCTTTGAATTACAAGATGCAAAGAGCCCAAAACTCGATCTTTTGGGGGAACAAGCCCCCAAAAGGACAGAAGGCTACTTCCATTTACCTTGCCTGAAGAGCACAAGAGGACACTGATGCTCGGATATACAGACACCTCTGGACTTCCTAGCTTGAGGATTTAAAGAAAACACAATTAGTTAGCAGCTTCTGAATCTCAGAAACGCTGACCAGATTGTGTAATACTAGCTTAGAAAAAAACAAGTTCTTCAGAGGCAAGAAGAGACTAGTACCTCTCAAGTACAAGAACACAAAATTCAGGGGCCAAGTTCCATTGTGCCTGACTTCACTGAAAGTTAAAGCACCAGCCAGGGCACATAACCAGGTTGCAAGCCAGGTCTCCAGCCAGGTCCGTAGCTGGAGGCAGGTGAAAGGCAACCATACACTGATGTCTCTCTCTCTCTCTCTGCCTGGCTCCCTACCCCTCTCTCTAAAAATAATAATAAGTAAAATCTTTGAAAAGAAAAAAAAGTTAAAGCAAATCTAAGGCACAACTTATTTTTGCATTCAGAAGAAAAATAGCACAGTTATAAACTACTTTTTACATTTTTAGCATACATAAGTCTGAGTTTGATAAATAATTGCCAAGCTGCACAAATAGAAAAAGGGACCTGGCTTCACTACTTCTTTTAATTAACCTGGAATGTAAGATAGTGGAAAGGATCTGTAAATACTTCTCGTAAAGGTTTACTTATGTACTTTCCTGCCAGTGAATTTAACTGTCTTGCTCAATTTCTAGAAATTAGTCAAAATATAAGCTAGGAACACTAATAGAAAACAGACATATGCAGGGATACATTGAAATACTAGATGAAATATTATTACAGCCTTCATGAGCCACAAATAGTCTTCCTGATGTATCATGGATTTTACTTGTTATAAAATTCTTAGCTAAATCCCAAAGGAAAAGCCACAATTAATTAAAGATAGAAAGAATCCAGTACCTAACTATTCTAACCCAATATATCCTATGGAAAGAGATAAAAGCCAGTGTTCATAAGCTTATGAATAATTCTATACAGGTATACTTAAATACTGTATATGTCATTTAATAATCAAAGACAGCATTCAAGAGTGCCATTCTTTACTGCCAGGAGAAATGGGCAGCAATCCAGATAATCAGACTAAAGAACATACTCAAAAGTCTACTTCCTCTCCTCCTTTCACTCATAAAACAAACCTGACATTTTAAAAAGTGTTCTTTATCATTTTTAATCATTAAGGATATAAACAGAGAGGCAAAATAGAGGGTTTCCCCCCTATTATCAGGATGGTAGCTCTGGTGAACTGAATTAATTAGTTGGTAAAATATGTTAAACTGTGTTGCTAAAATCAATGATTCTGCTATCAACCATGTATTATGTTCTACATTTTTGTTTTAAATATTTTATTATTTTTCAAAGAGCAAGGGGAAGGGAGAGAGGCAGTGAGGGAGAGAGACATCAATGTATGGTCGCCTTTCACCTGCCTCCAGCTACAGACCTGGCTGGGAACCTGGCTGCAACCTGGTTATGTGCCCTGGCTGGGAATCGAACCAGAGACCTTTAGGCTCGCAGGCTGGCTCCTTATCCCCTGAGCCATCAGCCAGGGACATTTTACATTTTAATCAACTTACTTAACTATACTCTAAAGCAATATGGAGATCAGCCACCAAGTTAAGAGAAAGAGCTAAAACACTTTTTTTGTCAGAAAATGCCACAAGGTCCCTGGCCAGGCAGCACAGCTGGTTAGAGTACTGTCCCCAAAAGCCAAGGTTGCAAGGCTGCAGGTCGGACGCATACAAGAATCAACCAACGAATGCATATATAAGTGGAACAACAAATCAATGTCTGTCTCCCTTTCAAATCAGTTTTTTAAAAGGTTAAAAAAATAAAATGCCACAAGCATTTTAAAGTGCATTTCTGTTTGAATGTAAATATAATTTGCAATAAAAATCCAAAATATCCAAGACCTATACCCTGACATGATTTCGCTGTAGGAGCCTTAGTTTGGATTAGTGACGACCAAGTATAGCAGATCTCTCTATGATGCGCAGTTTCCAATTCCATGGTTTCAGTTACTCATGGTCAAAATATTAAATGGAAAATTCTAGAAATAAACAATTCATAAGTTTTAAATTGCATGCCTTTGTGAGCAACATGAAAAAAATCACAAAGTCACACTCTATCCGCCCCAGGTGTGAATCACCCCTTTGTCCAGTGTATCCCCACTGTATACACTACCTGCCTATTAGTCATTCAGCAGCCATCTTGGTTATCAGATCTACTGTCAAAGTGCTGCAGTGCTTGGATTCAAGTAACCCTTATTTTACTTAATAACGAAAGGACCCTAAGTACAAGAGTAGTGATGCTGCAATTCAAATATGCCAAAGAGAAGATGGTATGGGTACAAGCAAAAACATGTATGTAGGACTTGGTACTATCAGCAGTTTCAGGCATCCAGTAGAGGTCTTAGAACTTATGTACACCCTGCAGATAAGGGGGTTGGGGAGTGACTACTATACCAGCTGACAGTGGTGGAGCCCTGAGAACCATACATAAGTTACTATTTGTTAAGGATAATTTTTTTAAATCCAGTTTCTTTCCTGTGGAGTAAAACAAAAAGGGTTATGTAGTTTCAAACACTGTTGCCATGGAGATCAATTTATTCACAGATTTATAAACATAATTAGCAAAAGAGTAAACATGCAGTAGCCAATAAGATCATAAAACAATACATCCAACTATGTAGTACCAAGTGGTCTCTTATGGACCTGATTCCTACCAAATCAACTTACAAGGAGAAACTACAATGGAAATCTTTACCTGAGTTTTTCAATTTTTTAAATTAACCTTTTGGAAACTGTATATGCAATATAAAGTCAACCAACTGAAAAGCAATATCCAGATAACCAAAGTTCTACTGGCACCATTTAAACAAAAATTAGTGAAAATTTATTTTCACTAATCTGAGTGGTAACCCAATTACTTCTGAGGTAACACAAACCAGGCATATGCTGTATCTGATTTTCTATTTACATTACTTCAACTAAGATTTTATAATCCAAGAAACCTTGAGAAGTGTACATGATAAAAACATGATACATGGAAAAAGAAACAGTCTGCCTAATACTAAAAAATCATGATTTGCAACATTAATAACAATTCCCCATACAAGGACTATCTCTTACTTTTATATATAAAGCCTCCCTTAAAATGGTTTAAAGTTAGAAACCAGGAAGTTCAACATAAGTCATAAAAGGTTCCATGCACAAATAATATTCTAAATCCCTAAATATAGTTCTTACAGGTGCTATAGCCTAGGCACCTTTGGTGAGCTCAAGGTCAGACTCACCAGTCATGCCTTTCTTCCTAAGGATGAAAGTCCAGCCAAGAGTCACCCCATCACATGGGTTTCCCACTCCTCCCTGACTTCTCTGCAGGGCTAGGTGAGAACAAGAAGCACCTATTCAAACCACTACTACCTAATGCCCTATAAGAAACAGGTAAAGACAAAAACAATCCTTCATCACTCATGTGCATGTAACTACCTTAGAGGGATTTCTACCACCTGGCTCTTGAGAGTTTAAGTTCTTCCAGCCATGGCAGCTACCACCACGGACATCAGTCTGCAAACAACAAGCCCACTTTCCCAAGCATCTCGTAGGTACAGAGAAGCACTACAATAACCACAGTACCTGCCCAGAAAAAGGTTAACAACTCTTCTAAAATGCAATGCTATCATTAGTAAAAATTAAATCAAGCTACCTGTTAAGAAATTAAACCCTGCCCTCGTAGTGTGGATCAGAAGATTGAGTACTGGCTTATACATTGAAGTGCCTAGTTGAATCCCTGGTCAGGGCACATGCCTGGGTTGCAGGTTTGATCCTGGGTCAGAGAGTGTGAGAGGGCATCTCATATTGATGCTTCTTCCTCTCTCTCTCTCTCCTTTTCCCCATTCTCTGAAAAAAAGACAAATACGTATATTTTAAAAAGTTAAACCTATACCTACCAAAAGTAATTCAGCTATTCCATTCATTATTACCCAAGAGAAAAAAAGCCTACATGCGTAATAGCTTTATTTGTAGTAGCCCCAAACTGGAAACAACCCAAATGTTCACAAACAGGTAAATGCATAAACAAATTGTAGTACAGCCATACAACAAAATACTACTCAGGAGTAAAAAGGAAAGAACTACATAGTAAAAACATGGATGAACCTCAAAATACGGTAAAAGAATGCACACACAAAGAGTACATATTGAGGGTCCTGGCTGGTGGCACAGTGGATAGGGCGCCAGCCTGCAAGCCCAAAGTTCGCTGGTTCAATTCCTAGTCAGGGCACACAACCAGGTTGCAAGCCAAGTCTCCGGCCAGGTCTCCAGCCAGGTCCGTAGCTGGAGGCAGGTGAAAGGCAACCATACATTGATGTTTCTCTCCCTCTCTTCCTCCCTCCCTTGCCTTTTCTTTAAAAATAATGAATAAAATCTTAAAAAAAAAAAAAAAAAAAAGTACATATTGTATGATTCCATTTACATAAAATTCTAGAAAATATTAAGTAATTATAGTGACAGAAATCAGATCAATGGGTGAAGGGAAGCAGAGAAAGACTACCTAGGGGCATGAAAAACTTTTAGGCAATATAAATATGCTATCTTGATTGTGATGATGGGTTTCATGGATGATACATCAAAACTGATCAAATTTAAACATGTACAAATATCTGTTGATTAAACCTTAATCAAAAAAAGAAACGAAAACAAAATTCAAGATACCAAAACTAATTTTTTAGTTCTTACAGTCATTATCTGCTCCTGAATGTAATATATTTAACCCACCAAAACACAGTCAGCATTTTGAAATGTACAAACAATCCCTAATATGAGGATCATCATTATAAAAAAAAAATAGAAAGAAAAAGTTTCAACAAAGAGATCAGAACTCATCTTTCATCACAATGCCAGGAAGGCTGCTTCAGTGCTGAACTAACACCAACAAAAACACAACAAAATAGGCCCTGGCTGATGTGGCTCAGTGGATTGAGCACTGGCCTGCAAACCCAAGTGTCAGCTGGTTCCATTTCCAGTCAGGGCACATACCCAGGTCACAAGCCAGGTCCCCAGATGGAGGCAGGTAAAAGGCAAGCATGCATTGATGTTTCTCTCCCTTTCTTCCTCGCCCCCTTCCCTTCTCTCTAAAAGTAATAAAATCTTAAAAAAGAAAACACACACAACAAAATAAATGAAAGTCCACTAAATGTGGGTCTCAAGATTTTTAATTAAATATTTTAATTGAAATATCTGCCTTCTTTGATCTAGAATCCCATTTCTGAAAAACAGAATAATCAAGCAACACAAGAAAACCCTTATACATAAGAGGTTAATTTCAATCTGATTTATCACAGAAAATGGCAAAGAAACCAACAAAAGGCATGTTACATCAGCTATTCATTCTGTCTGATAGTTTTAACTGTGAAAAATAGCTGCAAAAATTATCAAGCTAAAACAGGGCACACACAGTATATTCAACAGGTTGAAAAATATATCCTGGGAGGAAAAAAACACTAATGAGGAAAATCATAATGTTACTATTTAAGGACAATGGCTGCTAAATTGTGGTCCCTACACCAACAATTGTTCAAATGCTACCTCAGCAGCATCTGAGAACTTGCAAGAACTTCAAGTTCACAAGCCACACCTTAGACTTCTTGAATGGGTAACTCCAGCACGGGACCCAGCAACCTGTTTTAACAAACCTCCAGATAACTGACAACCACAGTCCAAAGGACAGAATTATGGAAAACTATTTTATTTCCCCTTTTTGTAACCTACACTTTCCTCAATCATCTTAGTACCTGTATAACCTAACTAAGTTTTCTTTTCACTAAAGGATTTTACTAATCGTACACTGGGTCTACAGTTGAAAAGCTATTGCACTATAAGCACTTTTGCAACCTGACTTGTATGCCTAAAAATCCAGTGATTCTTGGAACCATTAAATGTGTTAGGACTAAACAAGATACTAAATTACACACACTACATATAAATGCAGGTCAAGGTGCTGGGGAAATTGCACAGCACTAGAAAACCAACAAACCCATGGCTTTCTAACACATGGACACAAACAGGATAAGGGACTTCTACGGGTCACATCTGCAAAAGATTCTTACCCCCCAAAGCTGAATTTTTAGGCTTGTGTGTAATTTACTAGAAATGCACTGCAGGAATCAGATGTCCCAAAGCTGTGAATGCTTACTCATGTAGGTTCCTGCTTAACCAAAATAAGTGCTCGTATGTTATATTTGTCAGTAAAATCTAGGCAGAGAAGACAAATTCAGAACACTGGGAGTTGCCAAAGCTTGAGCACTTCGAGCTTGAGACCATTAAACTGTTCCACCTCATCATCTCACTAAAACAGAGGCCACAGGATATAAAAGGCAAAAAACACAGGTTCCCAAATGACACTGGAACCGATGAAAACATTACATAACTGACTACACTTTGAGCATGAATCAAAGAGTAACAAAGATTACTAACTGAAGGACAGAGTAACTCCTGATTAACAGCAAAATATTAAAGTTGATGTCAAAGACAAATGGCTACTACACATTTTAATGTTTCTTGCTTCAATTTTTTAACATCTATCTTTCCAATAACAGGAACAAAGATTCTCATTCATCCCATCAAATAAAATCCACATTTTAACCTTTTTATTCCTTGAAAAGTCAATTCTGAAAGTAAATACAAATTATTCAGAAAGGTGACATACACACTGCTGACTCTGTAAAAAACAAAACTTCTAAGAGTAGGTACAGAAGCATCATGACAACCCACAAAGAGTTTTTCACTACTAAACACCCAGCACCTAATACCAAACATGGCACCAAGGGGGTACTCAAACATTTGAGGGGATGAACTGTTATTCAAAGTAATACCCAGGATTCTGTAAGATACACAAACGCTGTTAATGAATTTAGTATAAGTTACTGCCCCTTTCTAGAACTTTTAAAAGCTTTTTCAGAGGAAGCTTACACTCTACCATACCTTGAGTCTCTGCAAGAGTCAGTTAATAACATTTAAAGTAGCAATATCTCCTGTTTCAAGTTACTGCACTCCCTCTGAGAAAGGGAATCTGAAAATTCCTGGTAGCATAAAAGTTCCAAAATCTCGCACCAATAACATACTGATGCCAAGTCCCCATTATCATCAGATCTACTTTTCTAATTTAAACATGAACATTTCTTTCTCTCTATAAGGTGAGATTTTCCTCTCCTTTTACCCCTTGAAAATGCACTTGATCCTGTAACACCAGCACCAGACCTCCCAGCCCCTGCTCCTTTTGTATATAAACACACTCAGCCACACACTCTATCAGCTGTTTGGTAGCTCCACCCCTCCTCCTTTTCCGGGTAGTAACAGAACAGCCAATGAGCTGTGCGGAGCTGTGCCTGCGGCCTTTTGCCTGCAAAAGCTTTTCCAAAACAAGCAGCTCCAGCCTTCAGCAGGGGCCACTGGTTCACAGATAAAAGGATCACCAGGCTGTGCAACAGGGTGAGACGAGTAACCCCCACCAACAAGGAAGCCCGTGTAATCTGAGCTGTTTGTTCCTCTACTAGGGAGAACTTAAACCGATATTCCTTTAGGGCAAATCACGCTTTAAGGTCACCGAAGTCCCAGTTCTCAGACAATCTAAATAATCAGCGGAGTTTGAGATGGAAACCTCAAAGGTTGCCAAGCTGGAAACTGCACGGTATTACTAATCTGCCTGACTTTGAAGACAAGTGCCCCACTATTCACAACCAGTCCACAGGGTTTAGGCTAAGTGCAAGTTGCTTGACTGGGACACACTTTTAACAGTGCCCAAAAGTCATGTACATTAGTTCCTGGGCTCCTGGGGAGTTTGCACAACACTCAGCAAAGGATCAGAACAGAAACAATGAATGAGTCAGAGTTTCAGAACATAATCGCCCAGCAGATTATTAAGAGAATCGGTGCAAAACACTCACTCCCTGTATAACTTGAGAGTCAGTTTTCCTCCCACCAACCCATCACAAAAGAAATCTCCCTGGCTTCCAACAGCCCCAGTCCCTGTCTCCTAGCAAGGTGGTGGAAGCCAGTGGCCAGTTAGTTACACATCCTTTTCTCTCCCTACCCCCACACCACTACTTTCCTACTAGCCAGGTTCCCAAACAGGCTGTAAATCCTTGTAGCATAATTACACTCAGGGGACATCCCAAAATGGGCTGAAACAGGAGATTGTAATGAAACCAACTATCAGCCTCCATACCAAAGAAATCATCAAGGGACACGAAGGAGCAAAAAAGCAAATACATTCCTTCAGACCTTTTCTACTTCCTCTCCACCATCTTTCATTTTCAACCCCTAGCCCTTTCACATAACTGTACTCATTTTCATAGTGGATTAAGAAAATTTTTCCTTATATTTTTTGCTAGCTATCCCTTGCTCAAAAACTGTTGGCTCCATTGGGGCCTGCTAATGTTAATTCAACAGAGAAAGGAGGCCACAAAAATCTCTCAACCCGACAAGACACATGCACACACAAAAGGACGTAGGCAATTTTAACTTCCAAACTATGTTAACCCAGAAAATAACAAATAGGAAACAAAGATAACCTCTGCCTTTTAAATCCAGAGACTGTTGTTCTCCTATCTCAGAGATCTATGATTTTAAAGGGCCTCTGCTTTCTTTTGTCAGAAAGGAGGAAGGTGGAGAAAGAACAGAAGGCCAAAGCATCTTAGCCTTTCTTCATCTTCTACTAAAAATAAGCTATGAAATAAGCCACTTAGAGGAAGAAAACAAGAAAGACACCCTACAGTTCTTTGTCTGTTTTCCTCTGCCTCTCTACCCCCCACACCCCCGTCTCCTAAATGCGGTAATCATTCTAGATGCCACAACTACTAAATGAACAAAAGGCACTGTATGGAAAAGACATCAGGTCAACTTAGGCCTCACCCTTTATCCTCAATCTCCTAAAAATATATATATGTACATAATTTGAGAATCTGACATTGATCAAAAACAGCTGGCCTCTCACCACCTCCATCCTAATTAAACATTAGGTAGAAATTTGCATTAGGTGTGACAGTAACTCTGAATTCAAGATAAAAATAACTCAGATTCTGCCACCATGTCATTTCCTAGTTTCTAAACAAAAATAAAACCTGAAACTGCTTTATGTAAAACGTACACACAGCTATAGTTACAAGTTTTCCTGAAACCTTATGAAAAGCCAACATTACTGGTACCATTCACACATTTTACAAAACTCAATCAGAGTTACAAACAGCTCATAAAGAGTCTCACTTGTGCCTGGACATATGTTTGGTACATAATGTCTACTTTATTATTTGCTCCTCTCTCCAATCTTCACTTCTACCTCCCCAAAATTCTAAATTTCAAACCCTAAAACTTAGTCGTCTATCTGTTCCTAATTTCTAGCCAAGTTTTCTTGAGTGAAAAGAAAAACACCTTCTTATTCCTGGAAAGATTATGAAAAGAAAATCTCTTTCCCAGGAACTTCCCTCCCATCCCCCGCTTCCAAGCCCAATGCAAAAACTACTTGTTTGAAAACTTTAGTGAATTCCCCAACTGAGTATTTAACAACAATCATCGATCTCCACTGAGGTAAAAAGTCCAATCAAAAACAGTAACAAATAAAGGAAGAGAGGAGGAATTCACCTGAAGAATCCAGCCAAACAACTTGAGTTATATAAACAAAACCCAGCAACAGGGGGAAATGGTGGGGGGATGGGGGTGAGAGAGAAAAAGAAGCAGGAGACAGGACTTTCTGTGTTTCACACACTAACACTCCCCACCCCTGGTGCCCCCTTCTCCCCAGTGATCACTTGTTCAGAACACTGGGCTCATTTCCTCTCCCCCCCACCCTCTAAATTGCCCCTCAAAAAATTGTCTCGTTTGTCACAGGAACCTTCGCGAATTTCTCTAGTTGGCCATGAAAAAACCAGTCTGTGGACTCCAATCAAAACCACTGCCTGAAGGACTCTTATCAATTACAGCTTTCTCACTGGTACCTCCAGAATACACAAATTTGGGGGTGGGGGGCAGGGGAAGGAAAATAAAGGATGTCGTTTGGCAATTATTCCCAAACAACCTTATCTTCATAGAAGTGGCTTAAGTCGCTAGCACTGGGGCTATTTTGTCAAGGAGGTCGGTCGGCTTTCTCTCTTGCCCCAGCTGTCATATCCACAACATGGAGGGTGGCTTGCAGGAGGGCCTGGGGGTCCTTACCACATACAACTATGGGCAGGTCAGGCTTTGTCAGTGGAAAGAAAACCCGGGGATTCTTCTAGGGAACAGAAAGCTTAACGGGGTCTCTGATTTAAAACGCTCAGAGCTCCTTATCACTTTCGACAGGGGCACTGAGCAGACTACTCTTTTCCTAATATAGAAAGGAATTAGGGATAAAGGAGGTCACTTGAGTTACCCCAGTTCAAGCAGCACTGAGTGGAGGGAATGGAGGCATCACAAGAAAGGGAGAAAGGCTTCACTCTCGGGAATTTCTACCTCGAGTTCCTAAATCAGAAGCAAGCAAACAGGAAAGAGAAACCTTGAAGGTGGACTTGGAAGAGGTGGCTGATCTCTAAATTTAAAAATTTTAAAATTAAAATAAAATTTAAATTAAAAAAAAAAAAAAAGGCCGTCTTGGGAGTCCAAGCGTCGTGGAGAAAAGTCACGGCACGGGGAGGGGGGTGCGGGAGGGGCGAGGAAAACGCACATTTCGGGGTACTGGAAATAAAGAGGGAGCTGAAAAGGCTCTCAGCTCCTGGGAGGTGCCAAGGAGCCGCCGTAGGCACTGGGGGAAGGGAAGGGAGGGGGAGCCTCGGACAGTGGCCTGGAGTGCCCCAGGGCCCTTGCTTGGGTTTCAGGGGGTGCCCTGGGCATCCCCACACCGCCCCCCACCTACAGCCCGAATTCCCCCCTCCACGAAGGATACAGCTTGACCACGTCCGTGTCCATCCGCCTCTTGCCCGGACTGGGGGATGACATGGTGTCGCCGCTGCCTCCCCGTCGCCTGCGCCGCCGCCGCCGCCTCCCTTCCTTCCTCAGCCCGTCTGTCACGGGCCTCGGGCCCCGGCTCTGAGGAGCCCGCAGCCGCGCCGGCTCCTCGGTGGAGGTGGCAACACCCCCGCGGTCCTGTTGAGTCCAGCCAGCCGCTGCTGTCGCTGCTGCTGCTGCTGCCGCCGCCGCCGCCGCCGCTGCCGCCGCCGCCGCCCCCCGCACGGGGGAACACCGGGCACTGTCCGGCCGAGTGGGGGTGGGGACCCCGCGGCGCCCGGCTCGGGTTGCCCCTCTCCGGCTGTAGGTTCCTCCGCGGCCCTGCTCCGGCGCTATTCTGCGCCGCGCAACGCTCCCTCCTGTCTGCTCTAGCTTTCCCGTCTGCTCTCCTGCTCACCCCTCGCCGGCTCCCTAGCAGCCTCCACGACCAGCGAACGATTCCAGCTTAGTCGGCCTCTCTACCCCAAGCCTCGCTCTGGGCGCCGTGACGTCACCTCTGTGACGTCATCTCTGGAGGCGGGTCCAGTAGGCAAAAGGGGTGGGCGCCGTCGCCATGGCGTGGCTTTCCCGGCGCATTCTGGGAGATGTAGTTCCTCTTTCTCCTGCCTTCACAGCCCTCTGCCCCTCCCCCTACCGACCCACACGCTTAATCGCCCAACTGCCAGTGTCGTTATCATCATCGTAAACGATCATAGTAAATAATAGAAGTAATACATTCATGTATTCTAGGGTAGTGAAACTCTTTCTCACATACGCTATTTTAAAAGGCTATTTATTTGATTTGAGGAGGCCATGGTGGCAATTACTCAGGCACCAAAATGTGAAAAATTCCCACTCCAGCAGGTTCCCTGCACTCTGCTCCCTCCCTTGATAGAATTTGTTTGCAGCAATTGTAGGCTATAGCAAGGCTTCCTCAGAGCTTGCAAACCGGAGTTCATTAACTTCCATGCGTATTGGGCAACTATTTCAAAAATTACAGTTGAGGCAGCAAGGTGACAAGGCCAAAAATAATGTAGTAGTAACAACCTTATTCTACAGAGTATGAGGTTATTTTACAACGTGAATCACTTATAGAAGCAGAAACAACCTGGCTGGTATGACTCAGTGGGTTGAACGCCAGCCTGCAAACCTAAAGGCCAGGAGTTCAATTCCCATTTACAGCACATGCTTGGCTTACAGGGCCAGGTCAATGTTTCTCTCCTCTTTCTTCCTTCATTCCCCTCTCTATTAAAAAATTAGTAAAATATTTTTTTAAAAGGCAGAAACACCTTAAATATGCTGTAGTGCAGGACAAAGATCATTTGCTCTCCAAACTCCTATAGCAACCCTATGTTATTTACTCTGTCATTCATTTAATAAATATTTATTGAGCTCCTACTGTGTGCTAAGCACTCTGCTGGACTTAAGAATATTATGGTAAACAAAAAATGACTAAGTTTACACAGCCCTCCCAATGTAGTCTGTGGATCTAGAGTGTCACCATCACCTGGGAACTTGTTAGAAATGCAAGCAAGAGCTTCACCTCGGACAGAGCTTCACCTTGGACCTATTGAAGCAGAATGTGCAGTTTAACAAGGTCCCCAGGTGATTTCTGTGCTCAGTGAAGTCTGAGGGACATTGCTTGACAAGCTACTCCCCAAAAAATCGTGATATGGAACCTAGGAGCCAATCAGGCGAAGAGGGCAGGAAAGAGTGTTCTAGGTATATTATATATATATAACTTTGTCACTGCTATCACTTTTCAAAAATTTTTATCTATGAATCCACTTGTACTTTGTCAACCTCCTGCACACACACATGAGGCAGCAGCAATCAACTAAAGCTGAAAGTGGTTTGCTACTATCATTACATCCCTTGGAAAAAACCCAGCTAATCTGTGTATGTGTGCTAAATATACATAACATAAAATTCACCATTTTAACCATTTTGAACTGTACAGTTCAGTGGTATTAAACACATTCATTGTGTTGAACAATCATCACTACTATCCATTTCCACAACTTTCTCGTCATCCAGACGAGAAACAGAAACTCAATACCCATTGAACAGTAATTCCTCATGTGTTCCCCACACCCCCAGCCCCTAGTAACCTCTACTCTACTTTCTGAAAAAGATGGGCTATTTTAATCACTTCTAAAATGGGTGCTTTATTCATTCCTACTGCACACAGCAATTCTATCTGAAAGAGGACATATAAAGGGGATTTGTAACCCCCTTTATATGCTAACTTAAAGGAAAATAAGGATGGAGAAAGAAATTGTTCCTGCCTGTGACTCCCCTTGGTTCTTTAGACTCATGTTGCTGCTACCTCCTCCCCACCACAGCTCCCCACTCTCCTTCACCTGAGTAATTCCCACTCCCGTGCTGAGACAGTGCTTTTCAAGCTTTGGTGTACCCAGAATCACCTGGGGAGTTTGTTACATTCACAAGTGTCCAAACCTCACCCCTGAGGATTCTGATTCAGAAGGTCTAGGTAGGGCTTGGACGTCCATGTCTTTAACAAGGCTCCTCCAATGACTCTGATGCAAGCCAAAGTTTGAGGACCACCTCTCCAAGGTTCCAATAGGCATCAGCACTTTCAAAAGTTTTGCCTGACCCCTTGAGGAGGGTCCTATTCTTCCATAACATCCTATCCAAATAAGAGTGTTTCCCACCCACCTGAGAGCAAGATGGCATGCTTAGAGGAACCAAAGGTGTTGTTTCCAGAACAGAAAAGCTGATTAAGGATGGGACACTGAGAAAGAATGGTATGGGGTAAGTCTAGAAAATTTCCCTGGTGCTTTAGTCTTCACAGATGCTATGATGCTGTGATTTAAGTACCAAGCAAAACTAACCAAAGAAGCGTTCAGTTGGAGAAACTTGTTCTGAACAAAACTGGAGAAGGTATATTTCTATACCTAGAAATATAATGGACAGGTCAAGGGCAACCATACATTGATGTTTCTCTCCCTCTCTATCTCTTTCCCTTCCTCCCTCTCTGGAAATAATAAATAAAATCTTAAAAAAAAAAAAAAAAAAAGAAAGAAATATAACAGAGACTTAGCCCCCCAGAGTAGTCAATGAAAAGGAATCACCCTTCCTAGAGTGTCTGGTAAGTATCATAGCTCTGGGTTCCTTAGGACAAACCTGCCCCTTCCCGGCTCCTAATTAGACCTCAGTTAATTGCATATATCCTCCCACAGCCTCAATTTTCTCATCTGTATAATGTGGCTCATAACCTGAGTGGGCTGTTGGAGGAAATGGAAAAGATGAATGGGAAAGCCCCTTGTAAACTATAAATTGCTTTTCATAAAGTTACCATGAAGTGTTCATTACAAGGTGTAATATGAATATGATATTGGTGGCAACGTTATTGTTAATCATTAATATCAATCCCCCATTTGCTCCACTCCTTATAAGCTGTATTTCAATTAAGGACAAGGGCATTCACTTTTGGGAGGGGGTATATATAAATTAATGTATATATTAAAGATTGTATTATTTTCAGAGAGAGGGGAAGGGATAGAGGCAGAGGGAGAGAGACACCAATGTATGGTTGCCTTTCACCTGCCTCCAGCTGGGGACCTGGCTGGAGACCTGGCTTGCAACCTGGTTACGTGCCCTGGCTGGGAATCGAACCAGCAACCTTTGGGTTCGCAGGCTGGCACCTATTCACTGAGCCACCAGCCAGGGCCCAGGAGGGGGTATTTTTTTTTAAGCTGTCATAGAGTCAGTTGCTTCTTTGTGGTGAAGTTATGTTCACATTTTAATGATATGCTGTGCCTTTCCTCTCTGGGCCTTCTGCCATTTGCTCTTTCGTGAATCCATCTTCTCTCTTCTGGCTTCCTCCCCTCTCCTCCGTTGGACCCATCCCCTCCTCTTCCTGGAGCAAGAGGATTCCTGAAACCTGCCTTTGGCCAGGTAGGTTCAAGAGGTGGCTCCAAATGGTGCCAAATAGCAGCCCTGGTTTTACTTATTATTGGCTTCTGAAACCTGGAGCTTATCTTGAGCAGAGTAAGTTTGTGCTCACCCTTTTCCCCCCCAGTGTTCAGCCGTTCAGAAAGTCAATAATTTACTCTTAAGACAACACTGGGGCCTGGGAGTGTCTGTTCGTAAGCGTCCTCACACACGCAGCACGCTGGCAAGGGCCGTGTTCTTCCTTATCAGGAACAACCAGGGGCCCGGTGAGCCAGCAGCTGTCCGACCCTGCCTGACTCACCAGTGTTGCAATCTGTTTATCTCTTGCCAGGGCAGGGCCAAGCTTGACCAGTGGAGCCTCTGATCACTGGAGCAGCTTCTTAGAGGCACGAAAATAAGTTTGGAGAGAATGTAGCGCTTGGAGCAAGCCACTGAGAGGGAGTCAATTGAAATCAATCGTTCGGTGGAGGGAGTGGAACAGCCCACCCAGCCAGAAGCTGCTCTCTCTCTGAAGGTATCTGTTCATCCAACTGCACTAAAACCAAAGTAAATTTATCCCTGTCCCCACCCAATGTGAAAGCCCCCCAAATAAGAGCTTCTGATTCCGTCTGACCATCTCTGGTGGGAAAGAGGTTCGTCTAAGTTGGCATTCTTACAATCTGAGATTATGGGTACAGACCCCTCTGAGGGCAATAATATTGGCCATTCCCTTGCTGCTATGGAAATAAAAGGCTTAAAAATAATTTCCAGTTTAAAACGCACTTCAAGTTATCTCCCCGTAAGTCCGGTACAATCTGTCCCCACAGAAGCAGTCATCGGGAGTGCAGGGACATGCAGGCAGCACGGCAGCAAGGACACAAAGATTTTATCTCCTGCTTCAGGGTCATTCCCACAGTGTCTTTGCCACCTCTTGAACAGGCTCCCAGGGCAGACACGAACCCCAAAAGCAGCATAATTCAGTGAGAGCTCCTCACTTGGAGACAGATGACCCCTTCCGGTCCCAGACCTGCTACCTATTACTGATATACAGGAAACACTTGGAGATACTGAGTTCAGTTCCAGACAGTTGCAATAATGTGATGATCATGATAAAGTGAGTTGTAAGCTTCTTGCTGGTGGAGGGCCTTGCCTTTAATTTGTAAAAAAGCTACATTTTTTATGCAAAATTAAGCAATTAAGCAAAGCAGAATAAAATGAGGTATGGCTATAATTTGGGCAGGTAACCGAACCTTTGTGCCTCAGTTTACCCATCTGTAAGATGAGATAATAGCACCTACATACACTACCTTTGCCTAGAACAAATAAAAGAGATGGTTGTAACCTCCAAAGTGTGTCGCACATAAGATATTATCACATCTCCCCTACACACACACGTCTACACACACACAGAACTTACTAAAGCCAAGGTTCAAGAAAGGAGAAAGGTTGGAAATTATTCACATCTACATCCGATAGCCCTCACCTGGGCCAACTTCCCTGTTTGGAGCCCTTTTTTTGCCAGTCAAAAAAAAAAGGGGGGTCTTTTTGTGTTTCTTTTGCTGTTTCCTCATCTCCCCGATCAGGAAAGGCTGGAAGCCCCAGGCTCAGTCCCTCAGGCCTCTGTTCCTCTTTACATGTATTTAATTCCTGAATGACCTCATCCATCCTCCAGGTTTAGACTGGCATCTGCACCCTGCCTCCCAATGTGCCTTCCTGATTGGGGTTTTGCCCCTGAACTCCACACACATGTATACTGCTGACTATTAGACATTTTCTCAGATCAAAAAAATAAACTTCTGCCCTGGTTGGTGGCACAGTGGATAAGGCGCCAGCCTGCGAACCCAAAGGTCGCTGGTTCGATTCCCCAGTCAGAGCACAGAACCAGGTTGCAGGCCAGGTCTCCAGCCAGGTCCGTAGATAGAGGCAGGTTAAAGGCAACCATACATTGATGTCTCTCTCCCTCTCTGCCTCTCTCCCTTCTCTTCTCTCTGGAAATAATAACGTTTTTAAATAAATAAATAAATAAATAAATAAACTTCTGCACCCTGGTAGGGTAGTTCAGTTGGTTAGAGCATTGTCCCAACATATTTTCCAAGGCTGTTAGTTCAATCCTTGGTCAGGGCAATGCAAAATCAACCAATGAATACATAAATAAGTGAAACAACAAATTGATGTTTCTCTCTCTCCCATTCCTTCTCTCTCTTCCTACCCTACCCTCCCTCTCTCTCTCTCTCTCTCTAAAAATCAATAAATAAAAATTAAAAAACAACCACAAAACTTCTGGTTCGTTGGCCCTGGCTGGTAGCACAGTGGATAAGGTGCCAGCCTGCGAACCCAAAGGTCGCAGGTTCGATTCCCCAGCCAGGGCACATAACCAGGTTGCAAACCAGGTCTCCAGTCAGGTCTGTGGCTGGAGGCAGGTGAAACACAACCATACATTGATGTCTCTCTCCCTCTCTGCCTCTCTCCCTTCTCCTCTCTCTAAAATTAATGAAATAAAAATCTTTTAAAAAAAAAAAAAAAGAAAAAAAACTTCTGGTTCGCAGGCCGGTGCTTCATCCACTGTGCCACCAGCCAGGGCCCTGTGCCACCAGCCAGGGCCTCTAACATAGTTTTCATTTTTATTTTTTTATCCTCACCCAAGAACACTGTTTCATTGCTTCCATTTACAGGACAATGGTTCAATGGAGACATACTGACCAGGGTTCTTCCTTACATAGTTTTACCCATCTCAGTAAATAATAACTACTAAGTTGGAATATATGAAATCACCATTTTAAAAATTAGGAATTAAAGCTCTGGCTGGTAGCACAGTGGATAAAGTGCCGCCCTGCGAACCCAAAGGTCACTGGTTCAATTCCCTAGCCAGGGCACATAACCAGGTTGCAAGCCAGGTCCTTAGCTGGAGGCAGGTGAAAGGCAACCCTACATTGATATTTCTCTCCCTCTCTGCTCCTCTACTTTCCTCTCTTTCTGGAAATAATAAATAAAATATTTAAAAAATATTTTAAATTGTCAAATATGTCAACTTCATTTGGTTCAACCCAGTACCTTCTTCCAGCTGCTCAGGACAAAGGCCTGGGACTATGATCCAAAATCTTTATCCCATCACATCTATTAAGCCATCATCATTACCACACTTGCTTTCTAACAGGCCTCCTCTCTTCAACCCTTGAATTCACTCAGATAGAAACCAATGATCCTTTTAAACCATAAGTCTGATCTTATCTCCTCACTGTTCAAAATCCTCCAAGAACTTCACATTTCACTCTATGTCAAAGCCAAAGTCATCACAGGCTTCCCAGGTCCTTTGGGAGCTGACCATACACTTTTTCCTCACTACTTTCTAGCCACACTGGCCTTCTTGCTGTTCCTCAAATACATCAAGCATGTTCCTGCCCCAGGGCCCTTGCACTTGCCAATCTCACAGCCCAAAACAGAAATGTCACCTTTTCTGTAGAAACTTACCAGCCCCTACTCTTCTCCTTCCCTGTTTACCATCTCAGATATTACATGCTGTATTTTCCTTAGCTATCTGTTTGTGTTTTCTCTCCACCAGAATGTAAGCTCTACGAAAATAGGAATTTTGTCTACTTCATTTACTGCTATACTCATACTCATACTCATACTCTAGGTATTGGTGACCAATACCTAAAACAGCATGTGAGACACAGTAAGTGCTCAAATAGTGAATGAATAAAAGAAAAGACAGACTAGCTGAAAAGGCAACAAAAATTAACAGCTTATAGCAGTCCCCAACGGTCTCTATAGAGTGGTAGGAAACCTTATATATTGAACTCTACTCTATGCCAGGCACTGCACCAACATGTGATCCTTACAATTTAACAACCTGGCAGGGTAGATGTCATTTTGCCACTGTGGTGGATGAAGACCCTTATGTTCAAAGAAGTGATTTGCTCAAGGTCGAATAGTCAATAAATGGCAGCATCAGGATTCAAATCCAGGTCCCCAACTTCAAAGTCATATTACTTACACTCTGCTGTGCCACCCTGTTTGTTGATGCAAATGAAAAAATTAAGCCCTGTGGTAGCACAGTGGATAAGGAGCCAGCCTGAGAACCCAGGTCGCAGGTTCGATTCCCCAGCCAGGGCACATGACCAGGTTGCAAGCCAGGTCTGCCATGTCCATGGCTGGAGGCAGGTGAAAGGCAACCATACGTTGATGTTTCTTTCCCTCTCTGCCTTTCTCCCTTCCTCTCTCTCTGGAAATAATAAATAAAATCTTTAAAAAAAGAAAAGAAAAGGAAGAAAGAAAAAATTAATTTGTTCACATTGATGGACTCATTATTTGAAAGGCTTACCCTAAATCTCACCTCCTTCATGCCCCTGAAGAATTCCAGGCTATTCTAAACCAAATTAACATTCCTGTAACAAAGAAAAGTCTGTGCCTCCTCTCCAGTGTTCACCATATCAGCAAATGGCACTGCCATTTGGCCACCTGCTCCAGCTATCCTTACAATTTCCCTGGACTTTATTTTTTCTCTCCCTCACATCTATTCCACCAGCAAACTCCAGGAGAACTCCTTTCAGCATATTAGCCAAACACAAGCCCTTCTCCCATGTCCACCTAATCTGAGACACCACCCCTGCTGCAATAAATCCATTCATTGGCCAAATCTTTGCTTGCACTCTTGTCCACAATGACCCCACCTCATAGTCTATTACTCCATCCATAAGCCAGAGAGACGTCTTTGTTTTTCTTTTTTAAGAATTTTATCAGCCCTGGCTGGTGGCACAGTGGATAAGGCACCGGCCTGAGAACCCCAAAGTTGCTGGTTCGATTCCCAGCCAGGGCACATAACCAGGTTGCAAGCCAGGTCTCCAACCAAGTCCGTAGCTGGAGGCAGGTGAAAGTTAACCATAGACTGATGTTTCTCTCCCTCTCTGCCTCTTTCCCTTTCCCTCTCTCTGGAAATAATAAATAAAATAAAAAATAAAAATTAAAAAAAAAAGAATTTTATTTACTTATCTTTAGAAAGAGGGGAAGAGAGGGAGAAAGAAAGGGAGAGAAACATCAATGTGTGGTTGCCTCTCGCAAGCACCCACCTATGGACCTGGCCCACAACCCAGGCATGTGCTCTGACTGGGAATCTAACAGGGAACCCTTTGATTCACAGGCCAGCACTCAATCTTCTGAGCCGCATCAGCCAGGGGGAGAGATGTTATAAAATATAATTCAGCCCAAGTCACTCCCCACTCATAATTCTTCACTGGGTCATCATTAAACTGAGATAAAATCCCCATTCTGCGGCCTCTGTGGGGCTATATAATCTGTGGGGCCCCTTTCCTCTTTTGGATGCTCACTGTTTCCTCCTTCTGGAATGCCCTTTCTGTGGGTCCCCACGGCCAGCTCCCTGTTTTCTGCACTCAGATCTTTATTCAAATGTCCTCTCTTCAAAGTGACCTTCCCTGAGCACCCTGTTTTCAAAGGTATGCCCCTTGCTTTTATCTCCTCACTTTGCTCTAGTTTTTAGACTATAATTTTATTCCTGAAAAGGGTTAAATATGCTGAAAAACTGAGGGCATAGTACAATGACCACCCAAATAACCACCATCTAGATTGAACAACTGTCAACATTTTGCCATTTCTGCTTTACCTGCATGTAGGCGTGTGTGTGTATACATTTTTTTCCTAAACCTTTTGAAAATAACCTTCAGAGATGATGGCACTTCAGTCCTATATACTTTAGCATGCACACCCTACAAATAAGGACATTTTCCTTTATAACCATATCATTATCACACATAAGAAAATGAGCAGTGGCCCTGGCTGGTGGCTCAGCAGATAAGGTGTCGGCCTGCGAACCCAAAGGTCGCAGGTTCGATTCCCCAGCCAGACCACATAACCAGGTTGCAAACCAAGTCTCCAGTCAGGTCTGTGGCTGGAGGCAGGTGAAACGCAACCATACATTGATGTCTCTCCCTTCCCCTCTCTCTGGAAACAGTAAATAAAATCTTTAAAAGAGAAAAAGAAAGAAAAGAAAATGAGCAGTAATTCCCTAATACCTAATTTCCAATCCATAAGCAAATGTTCCTTCTGCTCCTTTCATAGAGGGTGTTTTTTTCTGTTTTTTTTTTTTTTTTTTTTTTTGGCGGGGGGCACAATCCTTTGAGGATTCACATAATGTATTTTGACTGTATATCTCTTCAGTGCTTAGCCCTCCTGCAGCTCCCTCGCCCCTACTCCCATCTCTGTGCTATGTACCCAATAGACAGTTAATAAATGATTGATACTGACTAGCTGAAAAGTTCTACTTTTCCATACAAACACTTGTTCACAAATATTTATAAGCAGCATTATTAATAATACAAGAGGTGACCCTGGCCGGTGTTGTTCCATTGGTTGGAGCGTTGTCCCATAATTGAAAGTTTGTGGGCTTTTTCATGAAGATGGCACCAAAAACGAAGAAGGAAGCCCTGCCCCTCCCAAAGCTGAAGCCAAGGCAAACGGTTTGAAGGCAAAGAAAGCAGTGCTAAAAGGCGTCCACAGCCACAAAAAAAAAAAAAAAAAAAAGATCCACTCGTCACTCACCTTCCAGAGGCCTAAGCCTAAGACACTGCTCGGGAGACGGCCTAAATATCCTCATAAGAGCACCCCCAGGAGGAACAAGCTTGACCAGGATGCTATCATCAAGTTCCCCCTGACTACTGAGTCGGCCATGAAGAAGATAGAGGACAATAGACTTGTGTTCATTGCGGATGTCAAGGCCAACGAGCACCAGATCAAGCAGGCTGTGAAGAAGCTCTATGACATTGATGTTGCCAAGGTCAACACCCTGGTCAGGCCTGATGGAGAGGAGAAGGCATACGTTCGACTGGCTCCAGACTACGAGGCTTTGGATGTTGCCAACAAAATTGGGATCATCTAAACTGAGTCCAGCTGGCTAATTCTAAATATAAAAATTTGATACTGCCGAAAAAAAAAAAAAAAAGGAAGAAAGCTTGTAGGTTCGATTCCTGGTCAGGGCACATATGTAGGTTTTGGGTTCCATCTCAGGTCTGGGCATCCCAGCATTTACCGGAGGCAACCAATTGATGCTTCTCTCTCACTTCAATGTTCTTCTCTCTCCCTTCCCCTCTCTCTAAAAGCAGCGAAAAGTGTCCTTATGTGAGGAAAAATAAAATAAAATAATAAAACCAAGAAGTGGAAACAACCCAGATTTCCATCAGCTGATATGAACAGGTAAATAAGATGTGGATACCCATACAATGAAATGCTATTCAGCAATAAAAAGAAATGAAATATTTATACATGCTACACAAAGGATGGACCTTGAAAATATTATGCAGAGAAATAAGCCAGGCGCAAAAGAAATACATGTATGATTTCTTTTATATCAAATTCCAGGAAAGGTCTAGCTATAGAGACAGAAAGTAGATTGGTACTACCCTCCAGCTGGGAGGAATAGAAAGTATGGGGGTGACCACTAAAGGATGTAGGGTTTTGTTTTTTGGTTTTTTTAAAAAATATGTTCAGGCCCTGGCTGGAGGCACAGTGAATAGGCATCAGCCCAAAGGTCACTGGTTCGATTCCCCAGCCAGGGCACATAACCAGGTTGCAAGCCAGGTCTCCAGCCAGGTCCATAGCTGGAGGCAGGTGAAAGGGAATCATACATTGTCTCTTTTCCTCTCTGCCTCTCTCCCTTTCCCCTCTCTAAAAATAAATAAAATATATATTTTTAAATTAAAAAAATAAAATTAAAAAGAAAAACTAAATTTGATTTAAAAAAATATGTTCATTGATTTTAGAATGAGGGGAAGCAAGGGAGTCAAACATGAATGTGAAAGAGAAACATCAATTGGCTGCCTCCCATACACACCATAACCAGGGATCGAATCCACAACCATAAGCAGGTGTCCTGGCTGGGAATTCAAGACCCAACCTTTTGGTGTAGAGGATGACACTGCAACCAACTGAGTTACACCAGTCAGGGCTGCAGGATTTCTTTTTGAGTCGATGAAGATGTCCTAAAATGGATTGTGGTGATGGTTGCAGAACTCTGGATATACTAAGAACTATTGAATTATACACTTTGAGTGAATTATATATGTGAATTATAGCTCAATTTAAAATTCTAATCTTCCTTGTTGCTTCCAGATCACAGCAAATGTTTGCCAAATATCCTCTTCGCTCCTCTCCCATCTTCCCTGCTCCCTGGTTTCCTCTTCTGCTTTGAACATGGCAGAGGTGCTGAGGAGTGGAGAAAAGGAAGCTTTACCTGCTTTAGTAGAAGGCTCTTTATCTTCCAGCCTGCCAACCGAGAAGAAACACCACCACTTCCCCTTCCACTAAATATACTCCTTTGCCTCTCTGGGACGGAATCCCCTTTTGTCCCGCCAAATGTGGCCTAGCCCTTTCTGCCAGCCGGTGAGGCTATTGCAGGTCAAGTTCCCCCTCAAGGGCAAACACAGATGCCCATCTCAGACCAGTCGCTGGAGTCCAGGGCAGCTTTGCCAGGTTCCATGTGTACAGAGAGCACTTCTATTTTGTGGGTGTTGCATGGTTGAAGTGGCTGCTTGTTTCTGGTACAGCCTCTCTACTGCACTGTGAGTAGGAATGGTCTTATTCATCTTTGTAAAACAGGCCTCTGCACTTAAGGTAGAAAGTGTGGACTTGGCTCTCTGGGAAAGAACAGGGAGGCTCCAGCCCTCTGGGAGATGGCCTCAAAATCTGGGGTCCTGAATTTCAATCCTGGCCATCACAAGCTACTGGGGAACTCATCTGCTCAAACCTGATAGGCCGTGGGGGGAGACTGGCTAACAATGGGAAGGTTATACTTAGGATAGTTTACCTTGGATCTGGAACATGAAACATTTTTAAGTGTGAAAATTTAAGCAAATTTTTCTCTTTTTTTTTTAATTTTAATTTTAATTTTTAAAGATTTTATTTATTATTTCTAGAGAGAGGGGAAGGGAAAGAGGCAGAGAGGAAGAGAAACATCAATGTATGGTTGCTTTTCACCTGCCTCCAGCCACAGACCTGGCTGGAAACCTGGCTTGCAACCTGATTATGTGCCCTGGCTGGGGAATTGAACCAGCGACCTTTGGGTTCACAGGGCAGCACCTTATCCACTGTGCTACCAGCCAGGGCTTAAGCAAATTTTTCTTATTCCTCTCAATGACAACCAGGTCTCTTCTGCTAATTTTGCTGGAATAGAAATGGAGTTGCCTTAGGGAAAAGTGAGATGTGTGAATTTACTTAGTTGACTAAAGATAAAGAAAGGGAAAGTGAGCAACTGGGACTCCTGGTTCCCTTTCTTTCCTAAATTTCTGTCTTCAGACTTTGTTCCAATGTCTCAAGAAACAGTTTGGTTTTACTCAGGGCACACTGGCTACCTTGGCCTTACTCCAGTGGTCACATGGCAAAGAAAGTGTCCAGGAAAAGTGCCCTCAGCTGACTGGCCTGTGATCACAGGGCAGGAGGAGGGGAGAGGATTATTACCAAACTCTGAAATGATGGGGTTGATCCAATCACCTTCTTCCTAGTTAAGAATGGCCATTTTGCCATTGAATCATTAAATTGTACATCTGAAACAAATATAATGTTATATTCCAATTATATCTCAATAAAAAGTACACATTGATATATGCATACATAAAGTAATAAAAAGATAATGTATCAACATATATTTTTTTAAGATTTTATTTATTATTTCCAGAGAGAGGGGGAAGGGAGAGAGGCAGAGAGGGAGAGAAATATCAATGCATGGTTGCCTTTCACCTGCCTCCAGCTAAGGACCTGGCTGGAGGCCTGGCTTGCAACCTGGTTATGTGCCCTGGCTGGGAATTGAACCAGCGACCTTTGGGTTCGCAGGCCGGCACCTTATTCACTGAGCCACCAGCCAGGGCTCTTCAACATATTTTTTAATTAAAAAGTTTTGTTATTTAAAGAACACATCAAGAAAGTGAAAAGGCAATACACAGAATGGATAAAGCATTTGTAAACATATATTTGACAAGGTTTATATTTATCCAGAATATATAAAGAATTCTTACAATGTAACAATTCAAAGATAAATAATCCAATTAAAAATGGGCAGTAGCCCTGGCTGGTAGCACAGTGGTTAAGGTGCCGGCCTGCAAACCCAAAGGTCGCAGGTTCGATTCCCCAGCCAGGGCACATAACCAGGTTGCAAACCAGGTCTCCAGTCAGGTCTGTGGCTGGAGGCAGGTGAAACGCAACCATACACTGATGTCTTTCTCCCTCTCTGCCTCTCTCCCTTCCCCTCTTTCTAAAAAATAATGAAATAAAATCTTTAAAAAAAAAAAAAATGGGCAGTAAAGCCCTGGCTAGTCAGGCCAGATCTGTAGCTGGAGGCAGGTGAAAGGCAACCATACATTGATGTCTCTCTCCCTCTCTGCCTCTCTCCCTTCCCCTCTCTCTAAAAGTAATAAATAAATCTTAAATAAATTTTAAAAAGACAGGCAGTAAGTGTTGGGGAGGATATGGATAAATTAGAATCCTTATAGATTGCTGGTAGAAATGTAAAATAGTACAGCTACTTAGGAAACAGTCTGGCAGTTCTTCAAAAAGTTAAACAGAGTTAGCATATGATCTAGTAATTCCATTCCTAGGTATTCAAGAGAAAAGAAAACACTAAACTTGTACATGCTCATAGAAACATTATTCATAATGGCCAAAAAGTTGAAAGAATAAAAAATGTCCATTCATTGATTAATGGAAAAATAAATGTGGTATTTCCATACAATGGAATATTAATCAGCAATAAAAAGAAACGAAGTTCTGATATACACTACAACATAAATGAATCTTGAAAACAGGCTAAGTGAAAGAAACAAATCACAATAGGACCCATGTGGTATGATTCTACTTAACATGAAATGTCCAGAGAAGGCAAATTCATAGAGATGGAAAGTAGGATAGTGGTTTTCGGGCCTGGGGGTGTGGAAAATGGGAAGTGACTGCTAAGGGGTATAGGATTTTTTTTGGTGCTAATGATAATGGTCTAAAATTAATTGTGCTGCTGGTTGTACAGCCTTGTGAATATGGTAAAACCACTGAATTGTACAATTTAAAAGATTGAATGTTAGGGTATGTGAATTCTATCTCAATAAAGAATAATAATGATACCAAATAGAGCTTGAAAAACATTAAAAATAAATAAACACGATAGTGTCTTTTCTTTTTAATGCAGATAAGTTTGTTTGTTTGTTTGTTTGTTTGTTTATAGAGAGGTGTTCTAATGCTATGTTTTTGGCTAGTGGTTGGGCCAATGACCCAGGCCTTTTGCACAGTTCCAGGCTCAGCCCTAACTTGTAAGACCCCTGGGCTATTGCATATAGTAGTTGCTTCATTTCATCCTACGTAGAGAACACAAGAGAGGTCTCAATTCACATCCTAGTTTTAAACCAGTGCTTACCAAAGTTTCAGGCATCTAATTGCCCAGATCATCAGGGTCCTGAGTAAGTTCACAATCAAGACAGTAAATTAGTGTTCTGGACCCAGTTTTTGTGGATTGGCCAAGCCCCACCCGTTCCCAAGCCATCTTGCCAGGTTTTTCCCTGCAGCACCAGCTTCTCTCTGTGGGCCTACAGTCACAGCTGCTGTTGTTCTAACTTGCTCCCGCCCTGTCTCAGCCACCCCTAGCAGCTCCAGCACGAAGTCCAACCCAGTGAATTCCAGGAGCCTCTGTCTGCCCAGCAGCTGCTCAGAAGGGTCTCAAAACCACCCAGACAGAGAAGGAACACTCAAGGGGTAAACTAGGACCAAAAAGGGAGGGGGGACTAGGAGAAGCATCCAGCTGCTCACCCTACTTACTTGTCTCTTGCCAACTGACTCTTCCAGTCCTTGGAGGCATCCCACGTGAGTGAGTGGCAACCCTGTGGGTTTTCTGGTGTGGCTCTGGCCATCTTATATTTGCTTTCTCCCCTTCCCTCTTGCACTTGACCTTCCTCTTGCCTCCCTGGGTTTGCAATCTCCAGTGAAACATTAACCCTTAGGCTTTGCCCCAAACTCTGTTTTCTAGGAAGTCAAGATAGACAAAGGAGCTGCATTTGCTTGAGAATAAAGGGTTTATAAACTCTCCAAGTCTCTCTGGACTATTTTCATCATCGTGCATTCCTACCTTGCCCCGTTAAATAGAAACTTCTGCTCAATTCTCTGGGAGGGAATGGTACTGGGAAAAATTGTTTTAATCCTTCTCCTGACCTCCTGCACTCTGTGGGGTGTTTGCCCTGCAGTTATCCAGCTGCTTTGTTGAACGCTGTGGAAGTCCAATTCTGGGAGGAAAAACAGGAAGCATGTGTGGATGCAGGGGCCAGCCACATTTTTTCCTAGCCAGCTTTATCAGTAAGAAAGCTATATTTTCATCTCAATTTATCTGATTCTTTTTATTTTTATTTCTTTTTATTCAGATTTTATTAATTTTTAGAGAGTGGGGAAGGGAAGGAGAAAGAGAAGGAGAGAAACATTGATTGAATGCTTCTCCCATTGCTCCCCCAACCATACCCTGGCTGGGGACCAAATCCGCAACCCAGGCATGCACCCTGATCTGGAATAGAAAGAGAGACATTTTGCTTTGCAGGACGACACCCAACTAACTGAACCACATCTGTCAGGGGTCAGTTTATCCGACCCCTAAGCCCTGTTACCATCATTCAGTTCAGAACCTGTGCTAGTCAGGGAGGACATTGTTATGAGTAATAATGAGCCCTCATGTTCCCCACAGGCTGGAATCGATTTGTGGACACCACTGAATCTTCTTTGGCCCAGAGCTGGCTACCTCTAGCAATGGCTCTTGAGTGTGGTCCGGGCAGAGCAGGTAGGTACTGACATCATAGGATTAACACTGGTAAGGGGGATGTCAGTGTCATATTAACACACCCATATTTTGTTTGGGGCATAAATTTTAAATGTATTCACATTACATAAGATATCCGGTTTAGGTTGCCATTGTATTACTGATAAGCATGCCTTTTTTTTTTTTTTAGCATGCCTTTTTAAATGAATTTTTTAAGTAAAAGATGACATTTAGCCCTGGCTGGTGGCATAGTGGATAAGGCTTCAGCCTGTGAACCCAGAGGTTGATGGTTCGATTCCCAGCCAGGGCCCATAATCAAGTTGCAAGCCAGGTCTCCAGCCAGGTCCATAGCTGGAGGCAGGTGAAAGGCAACCATGTTTCTCTCTCTCTCTCTCTCTCTCTCTCTCGCTGCCTCTCTCCCTTCCCCCTCTCTAAAAATAATAAATCTTAAAAAAAAAAAAAAAAAAAGATGACATTTATTCCAGGGATTTTTTCCCCCTAGTGGCTAGGCTTCAAGTGTCAGATTGGAAATTCCCAACGATGTAACAGAATATGGGTTACAGGAGTGCAGAGGAGAGATGGACCCTACAGGCCTGGAGCAGCTTTCCTTAATTAGTTTATCCTTCGGGTCACATGAACATTATGCTTTGCAGTGACCTGTGCCATGACACAAAAAAGCCTGGGAAGCACTGAGGTAAGCCATGCTTTTAATAAGGGTTATTTTTGCCTCCCCTGAAGTGGTGTGCTAATTTAAACTCTTTAGAAATTATTGATGTAAGAGGAAAGTCAGGAAAATTTGTTGAATGAATCAGTGAATCAGTGAAATAAAGTAAATGAAATAAAATAGACAATCTGTGTCCTCCTGCGGTCCCTATGGGAAACAGGTGGAAAATAAATCCTATTTATCTGTGTAGAGAAACCATTTGGAACAGGGTGATAGGGAGAAGAGAGGACAAACTTGAGGAAGGACAACACAGTGTCCCAAGTTTTCCCCTCAGGCCTTTCTACTCAGCTAGGAAGAGATCTTGCCTCCTTTGCTTCATTGTTTGTGTCTTTAGCTTCAGAAGTAACATATACTCTCTGCTTCCCTTGAAATTAAAGGTAGACCTTCTGATCCCCGGAGGCCAGGTCCCTTCTCCTCCCAACTCTGAATAGATTATGTTTAGTTCCCCTGGAGGCCCTCAATCCCAGCTCTCTCAACTGTGGGCTGTGCTAGAGGCACAGGTGAGCTGCCTTTGTTTGCAACTCTGCTCCCAGGCTGCTAGAATTTGGAACTCCTGAACAGCAAACTCTGGTGTTCACTGGCACTGAATAAAGACAGAAAACAATAGCCCTGGCTGGTGGCACAGTGGATAAGGCACTGGCCTGCAAACCCAAAGGTCGCTGGTTTGACTCCCAGCCAGGTCTCCAGCCAGGTCTCCAGCCAGGTCCATAGCTGGAGGCAGGTGAAGGGCGACTATACATTGATGTTTCTCCCTCTCTCTGCCTCTCTCCCTGCCCCTCTCTCTAAAAATAATAAATAAAATCTTAAAAAAAAAAAAAAAAAAAAGACAGAAAATACTCCACCTGAGCTTGTGTGTCGTGGTCCAAACTACGTTTTCACCCAAGATTTTGGGCCAGAGAACAAACAGGGGCTACACCTACAACATCATCTACCCAGGATGATAGGAGACTGAAATGTTGGAAAATTTTAATTTCAGGTAACAGCTAATAGGCTTAGTAATTAATGTATGTAAAAGTGATTGTTTCAGGAACTGAAGGTCTGACCCACCCTGACACCTTGACTCCAGGGCACGAAGACCTCCGCCTGAGACGGAAGACCTCCGCCCAGTACACAGATGAAAGAATGCTGCAGCTTTTATCTGATTTTTTCCCCTGAATTCCAAACCACTTACCTACACCTTTCTTCTCCTTATAAAAAGGGCCCAATCCACTGTTTTAGGTAGCTGATCATCTGAATAAAGCACCCATAAAGATTCGTTTAATCCCTGTCTCTGCTTATTGGGTCTGGTAGGTGACAGGAAGCACAAACACCGGCTTTTCTGGTTTCAAAGAGGTTTCTGAAACATACAATATACAAAGGGTCTCAGAACAACTGGCCTGACCTCTTGGCCTCTTCCTACCACACAGCCGGTTACTGGTTAGCAGTGATTACCTATGGGGCACCACGCTTGGCCCAGCCCAGAACCTGGCCAGAATTTCTGTATCATCCCTGAGTTCTCTTGTTACATTCCTGACTTCTAGGTTATTCCAAATTTCAAATATTCCTCATCTACATTGCAGGAGAGGAAAGGGGATGCAGGAGCTGTTGGGAATGCACAAGGAAGGTGCCAGGCAAAGTCCCCAGAGGCCCCAGCTTGCTGCCCCCCTAGGAGACACATCATTCTCCCTCCTGCGCTGCCCTCCCCCATCGCCCAACTAGTCTCAGTGCTATTTGCCTCCCTTGAGGCAATGTGTGTGCATATACACTTCACCGTGTGCCTGACACTCCCTCAGACGGCAACCACGGCAGGGTTAGCAGCTGTTTTTGAGGGGTGCCAGGAGGCCCTCAAAGCTTATGAAACCGAATGCTCACCTCAAATGGAAATAAAGAGAAAAGGGAGCTGGGCAGAAAAACAGAAGGAAAATTTAGAATTCAAACTTCAACCATAGAGGCTTATAGGCCTGAAATGATTATTTCTCACTGGTTAATAACCCTTTTCTGATTGTAAAAGTAGTATCTTCCCAGTGGGGACAATTTAAAACATATAAAGAAAACGGCAGTCATCTATAATCCCAGGTCCCCCCCAAAAATGCCTTAATACCTGGCATATTTTCATTTTTCTGCTCACATATTTTTACATAGTTGAAGTATATTGTATATATACAATATATATACAAAAAAGTGTCAACTTTTTTCACTTACTAAATCATGAGCACCTGCTCCTAATGTTGCTTTTCAGCTATTGGGAACTAGTTCACCTTAGAGATGTACCACGATGTGTTTAATATTGATAGATTCATGGTCACTTGTTGCACCCCTGTTTTTTTCTTGTTATAATTAACACTGTATGTTTGTATATAATACTTAACTTTTTAAAACTGTCTTAGAATATATTCTAAATAAAGTGGAACCCCTGGGCAAAAGGTATGAACATTTTAAGATTCTTTTTTTTTTTTTTTAATTTTATTGTTGTTGTATTACATCCATCCCCTTTTTGCTCCCCTCTGTCCCCCCACCCACCCACCCATTCCCCCCAAAGTCAATCCCACCTGTTGTCCATGTCCATGGTTCCTTTATACTAGGTTCTTAAGATTCTTGATTTCCAGGAAAGGTGTACAGCCAGCCACCCATAGCATCATTTAAATAAATCAGTGACACCCTCTTCCCCCGAAATGAACTTAACTTTGTTCGTTTGCAACTGTTTGCCTTTCTGGGATGTGGAGGGAAGGAAAAAGACATCTTCTGTTGTGTTAGAGCTGAATCTGCCTTCGGTGGCCCAGGGAAGGACTTGAGCAGTACCAGAAGACTAGAATATTGTGGAATGTCAAAGGTCATTATTGTCTTGGTTGAGTTAATTGATTGGTGTCCAACTTTCTCACAGTACCTGGAGCTCTGTGAGAATAAAAACCAAATCATGAACCCTGGCTGGTGTGGCTCAGTGGACTGGCACCAGCCTGCAAATCCACGGGTCGCTCATCGATTCCCCAGCCAGGGCACATAACCAGGTTGCAAACCAGGTCTCCAGCCAGGTCCGTAGCTGGAAGCAAGTGAAAGGCAACCATACATTCATGTTTCTCTCCCTTTCTTCCTCCCTCCCTGACCTTCACTCTAAAAATAATTAATAAAATCTAAAAACAAAACAAAACAAAACCCTCAGATCACTCTTACAACGTTCCTGGTGCCCAGTAGAGTCACTGGCATACCTAGCCAACTACTCCATAGCAATTTGTTCATCAGTGCTTAGATGGAGTTCCTCACCTCCTCTTTCATTTCACTTTCCACAGTTCTAGCTCAGGTGGCATGGCCCAAGTTTCTGCAGAGAATTTTTCTCCCTGCCTTCCCTGTCCCTTCCTTGCCATGTAAGGAAGTCCTAAGAATTTCTGCAGCACAGAGGCATCAGTCCATCACATTTGTTCCTATCTGTTTCTATTTCCCCTTGCTGCTTTGTTCCCTCCCCATTGGACTCATTTTTGTTTTTTGTTTTTGTTTTATTTACAGCTTTAAAGAATTTGATTTTAGAGAGAGGAAGGAATGGGAAGAGGGAGAGAGAGATAGACATTGATTTGTTGTCTTACATACTTACGTGTTCACTGATTGCTCCTTATATGTGCTCTGACTGGGGATCGAACCTGCAGCCTTGGGTATCAGGATAATACTCTAACCAAGTGAGCTGGCTGTCCAGGGCTTCCCTCACCACTGGATTCTGTTTGGGCCAGATACACAGTGTCCCCATGAACTGACTTCTCACATGGCCCCTTTGGTGGGGAGCTCATTCCTCCCAGCCCTGGCTGGTACTCCTTCCTCTCCCCAGTCACCCAGGTTGAGTATAACCTCACATCAAACTCAAGTGTGGCTCTGTTGGCATCGACAGGAGAATATTTCTAATGATAAAACAAGCTTTGCTAGCTTCCCACTGCATTCCAGCCATCCCTCAGATCAGCAATTAAGTCAGGAAAGGAAAAAAAAAAAAAAAAAAAAAAACCCATGTGTTTTGTACAACTTGTTTTCGAGAAATAAGTATTCGCTGGTTATTAGATATTTTTCCCTTAAACCCTGCTGGGTTTTGAGTGGTGTCCCTTAAGCTCCCACACACAGATCCCTGGAATTAAATTTCTCTCACTCAGGGATAACAATGTGTCTGCTATTGAGATCACTGAATGTTTTGAGGCCTTCCTTTGTTTGCAGGGAGGGGAAGGAGATCCTGAGTCAGAAGCGCCAAGAAGATTGTGCCAAGGAGCCCTCCTTTGGCCTACGGTCTTCTGAAATGGAATGACCCTACTTGCCGAGATCGGTTATGTTAGTTATGTTCCTGGTTCATTTTCAGCACAGGTGGAAACATTTAATTTGGTCAGTTCTATTAACCCCTGAAGCCAAGATTTTAATGGAGCAAAGACAAAACAAAACACAACAACCCCCTACACACACACACACACACACACACACACACACTTAAACAAACAAGGAAATGCCCTGCCCATTCACACAAATGGTCTTCCAATGTTTTCCTCAGGTGAAAATTTTCTCAAATAAGTCTGTGTTTGCTGAACTATTAACGCTCTGACTTCACTGCCTAGAATCAGGAAAGGCAAGTCTCCTCACTGATTGTGGTACAAATCTTCACAAGCTGGCAAAGAAGTGGCCAAACACGATAGACAATTCCAGTACAAACATCCTACGTTGTACAGACAAACGTGTCCCAGTCTGGGAAGACAAGTGGCTATCATGCTCTGAGAGTCAGGAGCTCCCTGTTGGTTGACGAGAATACCAGAGGCCTTGGTATTTAAGCCTTGTAACATGGCCAATAAGTACATATTGCACTGAGAGTTCTGACTTCCACCAGCAATTTGTCCATTCAGGCAACATTTTTTTAAATTAATTAATTAATTTATTTAAAGATTTTATTATTTTTAGAGAGAGGGGAAAGGAGAGAGGCAGAGAGGGAGAGAAACATCAGTGTATAGTTGCCTTTCACCTGCCTCCAGCTATGGACCTGGCTGGAGACCTGGCTTGCAACCTGGTTGCGTGCCCTGGCTGGGGAATGGAACCAGCAACCTTTGGGTTTGCAAGCCAGCATCTTATCCACTGTGTCACCAGCCAGGGTAAAGCCAACATTTTTACACACTCATCTTGGGCATACAAGATTGGGAATAGGGGGGAATCTGTCCTCAGGATATTTCTAAGGGTATTAGAGAGACTGATACATACATAATTACATGCAGGTGAACTTCTCTAATCTTTGTGTGTGTGTTTTTTCTTTTTGTAGTTAGGGTGAGATATAAATGCATGATATATGTAGTATCATACAGGTAGATGTGTAGATTACAACTGAGACTTCACTCTGTTTGTTTTTGTGGTTCTGGATGCCTGAGAAAGGAATGAAAGACATTTTCCCCTCCCTGTGTGGTAAATAGGACTTTTAGATTCCTGGGAAATTTTTACCTCCAGAAGGGTGATAATCATTTGTAAATCTCCTATCAGTGAGATTAGATGTCCTCCTCCTTGGCTTGCAGATGGCCTTCCCTGTCCTCCCTAACTTTATAGCAGAATGAGTAGCAGAAGGGAAACAAAGGCAGGACCCTCACCATTACAATCTAATAAAGAACTTCATACAGAAAGCTGGAAGCAGAGGGAGACATGTTCTCACTCGCTGACCCAGTCATCCTGAGGCTGGTCTGATAAGGCTGCCAGGCATTCTGAACAACACAAGTAAACTGTGATAGTGCAGGTGGGGGGAGCCCTTGAAAGTCTGTTCGTGTCATCCCCACTAGCTGGGAAAAGGACAACCTTGAGACTATGCATTCATCCCAGGGCCTGGAAGGTGGAAGAAGAGGGAGTTCACAGTGCCCAAAGAAAATGCCCATAAATACAACTTTGATTAACTGTCTGCTTCCCATCTTGCAGGCACAAGGAATAAATAGGGTCTGGAGCAAGATGAGGAGTCGGGGTAACAGACCCCCACATGTACCTAAGTTTGGATAGTCATGGACTCCCAAGAAAAGCTGGCACGACCTTTGTCAATCAATCAATATGTAACATCTTCACCCCCATCCTGCCAACTATATATGTCCTCAAAACAGAGGACGCGCTCTCTTAGTGCTCTTAGCTCTCTTGGCCCTTTTGCCACATGGAGGGACCCCTGGCCTCCCAGCCTCTGGCCACACTCTGGGCATCCTTAGCCCTTTGGCCTCCCTACAGTGAGCTTGCCACCCTGGCCTTTGGCCATCCTTGCTTTTGCACTCCCATTCATTAATAAACTTTTCGTGCACTCTAAAAGGCTCACTGATTGGCGAGAAGAACCAGGGTTTCTCCGATAACACTAACACTGTTGCCTTCATTCCCCGTCCATCAGTTTGTGTCACCATAGTCTGCTTTTGTTTTCTGCAGAGCACTTCGTAGTAGCAGACACTGTCGGCTGCCTCCCCAAAGGCCATTTCCCCTTCTGCCTTGCTGACGGAGCTCTGATTTTGTTCGGGTGACTGTTCCCCTTACCCTCATCTCAGGAGTGAACCCTAATTAGTCTAAGCCAATGAATGATGGGGTGCCCAGCCCTTTGCCAGTACTCGCCTTGGGATTGGGAATGTGATGGCACTCTGGCCAATGAAAGGTGGGGGGACTCTATTGAGGTGGGCTTTGTTTTTCTGAAAAGGAGACACAGGGTCTGAAACAGTCCCTCTTTTCTTCCAGGGAATGTTGTCCTGTCTAAGTGTGATGCCTGGGTCTTTATGAGCCAACCTACAACCACCCTGTGAGCTGAGGACCAGGCAGAGGGCGGCACAGCAGGGACTGAAAGGGACTTGGGTCCTTGAGGAAGCCATTGATTCCCTGAGTTAATGAAGCTGTGTGACCATAGGAGTTCTTTATTTAAATCATATTTTATTTATTTTTAAAAATCCCATTTGAGGACATGTTCATTGACGTTTTTAGAGGGGGGAGATGGGGTGAGAGAGGGAGAGAGAGAAGAGAAACATCGAAGTGAGAGAGAAAGAAAAACACCGGTCCACCTGAGTCGGTGGTCTGGACCCTGGACACTTGCCATGGAGGAGTCTAGTGAGCCATTCTTGAATGCTTAGGCCAAGGTGACCAACCAGCTTGTAACTTTTCAGTGGAAACTAGGGATGGTTGTGAGCTCAGATACTTGCAATCACTTGAGTAACCTTAAGTTGCAGTGATGCTAAAAGCAGCAGATCATTTAGATCGAGTCTTTTGAAATGACAATTCCACAGTTTCAGAATTTCTATGGACAGTTCAAGAAAATTGCTGCAATTATTGATGCTGTGTGAAAACTGATTACCGGTTTGATAAACTGCTGCCGTCATCCTAAACCCATGGATTTCACTTTCTGCAATATAACTGCATGCTATTTATTAAAAGAATATAACTGTATGAAATTTATTGAAAGGTGATATTTATTGAAATAAAATAATTTTGTTTTTCCCTTTTTTAAATAACAAAAATTAGACAAACAGGAATTAAATAAGAGGTGACCAATACAAAATAATAAATAAATGAAAGAGAGAAAAAGTTGATTCTCATAGGTGCCCCGACCACCTACCTGACCAGGGATTGAACATCCAACCTAGGCATGTGCCCTGACTGGGAATCCAACCAGCAACCTTTTGGTGTACAGGATGACACTCCAACCAACTGAGCCACAGTGGCCAGGGCACCACAAGAGTTCTTTTTTATTTTTAAAAAGATTTTATTTATTATTTTTAGAAAGGTGGGTAGGGAGAGAGGCAAAGACATCAATGTATGATCACCTTTCACCTGCTTCCAGCTAAAGATATGGCTGGAGACCTGGCTTGTAACCTGGTTACGTGCCCTGGCTGGGGAATTGAACCAGCGACCTTTGGGTTTGCAGGCTGGTGCCTTATCCACTGTGCCACCAGCCAGGGCCCAGTGCCACCAGCCAGGGCCCACAGGCATTCTTATTGGCTGGGGTGTATCAGTCTGCTAGGGCTGCCGTAACTAAGCCCCACAGACTGGGTGGCTACACATCAGAAAGTTATTTTCTCACAGTGGTGGACCCCAGAAGACTGAGATCAAGGCTCTGGCAGGGTTGGTTTCTTCTGAGGCCCCCCTCCCTCCTTAACTGACAGATGGAGTCTCCTTCCTTTGTTTTCATTTGGTCTTCCCTCCATACTTGTCTGTGTCCTTGCCTCTTCTTAAAAGAACACCAATCATGTCACATTGAATCAGGGTCCACCCTAATGACATTATCTAAACTTAATCACCTCTTTAAAGGTCCTATCCCCAAATATAGTCACATTTTGAGGTCCTGGGGTTTAGACTTCAACATGATTGGGCGGGGGAGGGGGTGGCCATTCAGTATTTAGTCCATAACTGTGGGGTAAAAAGTGCCCTTATCATTTAAGCCTGCTTAAATGGAATCTTCTGTTATTTGTGTTAGAGAACATCCTGTTCAATTACTGCCTGAAATAATTTTATTTACTTATTTACTCATTTATTGACTGTCTCTCTGACTAGAATGTCAGCTTCGCGAGGGTTGGGACCATCCTGGACTGTTCAGTGCTGTACCACTTGTGCCTAGAACGGTGCAGGGTTTAGATTAGCTGCTCAAGAAATCCTTCTCGCCTAAATGAACTATACGAAACCCCCTCTCCTGACCCTGTTACTTTTGCTCATAATCCTCCCATTTTTGAAAGATTTTACGTATTTATTTTTAGAAAGAGGGGAAGAGAGTGACAAAAGGAGACATCGATGTGCAAGAGATCCAATGATCCACTACCTCTCACATGCCCCCAACCTGGTACCAGCCCACAACCCAGGCATGTGCCCTGATGGGGAATCAAACCTGAAACATTTTGGTTCACAGGCCAGCTAGCACTCAATCCACTGAACCACACCAGCTAGGACCTATTTTCTATTTAAAAAGCAGATCTGCTAGGCAAGGAATGCTCATCCTAGGCAAATAAGAAGTTCTTCATTTTGGAGAGCTGGGGTCTGCATAATTGCAACAGACACTTCACTTTTCCAAGAGGCAGAAATTATATCTGGCACCCCTGGCACTGAGCCCTAGGGGCTTCCTCGATGTTGGAACCAGGATGCAAAGATCATAGAGAACCTGAGGGTATAGGAGCATTGACTCTGAGTTTGGTGTGAGTCAGAATCACCTGGAATCTTGTTGACATAATCCAGAGGCTGGAACCCACCCCATAGACTCTGATTTAATGGATTTAAATCGGTGCCCAGGCATCTGTATTTTTAACAAGCCGTCAGGTGATTTTAACAAGCCACCTGTGCCTGGAGACCTGCACGAGGAGGGCCTGCTGGAGGAGGAAGGCCAGGAGAGGTAAGGACACAGCTGCTCTTAGTACCCCCGGAGCTATGTGAGGCCTCGAGCCGCCCCGGAAGGTCAGAAGGCTTGGAGCCTGAGCACTCCTCTGTGTAGGCACAGTTGGGCCTGGAACTATTTGGACCAGATCAAGCATGAGGAGTGGGCAGCGACCTCAGGCCCAGGCCTATTCCCTCCAAGAGGCAGCTAGATATCCTACCTTTCACCCTTCACTGTGCCCTGTATGTTTTCTGCTTCTGGTCCGCTCTGGGGAGGAGAAGGCACAGCCTGAGTTGCTGAAAACACTGCTGGTGGCTTGGGTGAGTGTTCAGAACTGCAGATCAGGCTGGCAGGCTTCGGAGTCCAGCTTCACTGCCGCATTGGGTCAGTGGGACCCCTGTGGGCCTCGTTAGCCTTGCCTGGTCGCCAGGAGGGCTCCATGTCAAACTGTGAGAATGGTCCCCATGGAACAGCTGAGGCAAGTGCTTGAGAAAGAATGTCCTCTGTTTCCTGCCCTCACCCCACTCCTGACACCAGAACCAACTGCTGTCCACCAACCAAAAAGACCAGAGAACTGCCTCTGAGTCTTTGGACCACTGGGAGCCAAGGCAGAGGGGCAGGCATTAGGACAGAGATAGTTCCCAAGAGGAAGGGAGTGGGGCAGGGGCTGGTGTCTGTGTAAGCAGATGTGCATGTAGAGACACAGAGCTCTTGGAGTGGGGAGCGTGTGTGCTTTACTCTGGAACAAGTTTTTACTGAGCATGAACCGTGGGGATAGCTCCATTCTAGGAACTAGGAGAAACGAAAGAGCATGCGGGGGGATCCTGATGTCATTGGAAATTACTCATCAATTTACCCAGCCTGACTGCATGCCAGGTGCTGTTTTCAAAGCCTTACAATGTCCTAGCTCATTTAGTTTTCACAACTACCTGACGCAGGGGTTACAAGGTGTTAATTATAATTATTATTATTCTAAAGATGTGGACACTGAAGCGGAGAAGCTAAACAATTTGCCTTAGGTCACAGCTAGCGAGGGACAGACCTGGGAGAACCCAGGCACCAGCACCTGAGGTTCAGCTGCCACCTTGGCACTAAACTGTCCTCAGTGTGGTTGGCCACAGACACGGGGTGGGGGGAGCTGGGAAGATGCTGCCTAATGCCCTTTTCTTCTCCTGGGGGTTCAAAACTATGAAGTAAAGAGATTCATTTATGTACACAAAAATAGAACCATAGGATCTCAAGTTCAAAAGGAACTCAAAGGTTGTGCAGTGTAACCACCCAGCGGTTCTCTGGAACTTCACATCCAAATAAATGGTGCCCTTTTCACCTTTAAAAGGCTAAACAGTGATGCTGTTGTGACTCCAAACATTCTTGACTCTCTAGTTTTGAAGTTGTTTCCAGAGATAGTTTTTGAGAAGGACAAGAACCAGTCTCCAGAGAGTCACATTTGTTTCTGCCCACCATGTAATGGCCCAGCTTGATCACACCAATTGTTAGCCAGGCTTAACTCTGAGTGCCTTTTAACTATTTCTGAAAGTCGGATCTGTTGCAAACCACTCACGGCTTCGCCATCGATGAGTTATTCATGAGAATACACCAGAGGTTCTTAAAAGCTATTTCATGAGACAAGCTAAAAAACAAAACTAAACCAAACAAAAATATATAAAACCTACTGAGCAGTGGCAGCTTTATAAGAGATGGCACACGAGGGGATCATCTCCTGTTGTGACTTTTGGAGGGGAGGGCTCATTTAGTTGGGCATCTTAATTCCGCCTGTTTGTTATGTTATGCAGAATTAACCGATGCCACTGCTTTATGTCATCTTTGGTCCCACTAGGTTGTACACTCTGTGGGGGCAGATGTCCATTTTGCCCATCATTGCATTCCCAGCACCTAGTACAATGCTTGACTCACAGTAGGTGCTCAATAAATGCTTGTTGAATGAATGAATAAAATAGTACATCAAATAATAATAGGTGCTATAACCAGTAAAGAAAGACTGTAGGTTGGTCCTGACCAGTGTGGCTCAGCTGGTTGGATTTTGTCTTGCAAAGCAAAAGGTCCACATTTGGATGGTTCGATTCCTGGTCAGGGCACATACCTGGGTTGTGGGTTCGGTCCCCGGTCTCTCTCACATCAATGTTTCTTTCCTTCCCTTCCCCTTTCTCTAACAATAAATATAATCTTTTAAGAAAAGATTGTAGCTGCTATCTGCCCATGAGGTATCCTCGGGACTTAGAGATGTTCCCTTCCCCGAGAAACGAAAAAATGAACAATTCAGCCAGATACAAAAGTTTGTATATGTGCTGCTGCTAAAAATTTGGGGACACCTTCAAGACCATTCAAAGATGGACGGTTGGATCAAGAACTAAAAGGGCTTCTAAGTGAATTCATGCTTTTGTCATTGGTCCAAAGACAGAATGTCCTATTTATCAGGGTGTAGGTGTGGGTGTGGGGAAATCATCTTGCAATTTGGAAAGGAAAACAGCTGAAGAGCAAAAACTAGTTGTTGTGATCTCCAGTGGCAGATCCCAGGGGAAAGTACACTGAGGAGGATACCAGCCAGCAAAAGCCATCCCTGCAAAGGGTGATGGATCCCAAGGGACCAGGCCTCAGTGCCACCAGTGGTTAAAAGTCCCTGATCGCTGACCTCTGATTCCACCCTCTAAGGGAGCTTTAGACAATAGTTTTGTTTGTTTGTTTGCTTTTTAAGGTTCTCCAAGAATGTACCTTTGGCATTTGGAGAGCTGCCTGGTCAGCTTCCAGGGAAATTAACTTGTCCTAACCTCTTCTCCTGAGCCCGGTCGACTCCAGATACACTGACGTCATGCTTCTGGATCTGTGTGGTCCACCCTTGGACCATGGTGATCCCAAACTACTGCCACCATCTCCCTTTGACATCCATTAAGCTTTAATAAAGATAGTAATATGATAATAATATGAGAGATAATAGTAATAGCTAATATTGAATACTTACTGTTTACCATATTGTTATTCTAAGCATTTGGGGGCAAGGGGCACTTAAATTGTGGTCAAATATACATAACATAACATTTATCATTTTAACCATTTAAAAAAATTTTGTAATAGTTTATTTAAGCTGGCTGGTGGCACAGTGGATAGGTGCCAACCTGGGAACCCGAAGGTTGCTGGTTTGATTCCCCAGCCAAGGCACATAGCCAGGTTGCAAGCCAGGTCTCCAGCCAGGTCACCAGCTGGAGGCAGGTGAAAGGCAACCATACATTGATGTCTCTGCCTCTTTGTCTCTCTCCCTACCCTTCTCTCTAAAAATAATAAATAAGATCTTAAAAACAAACAAACAAACAAAAAAAACAAAAAACAAAAAACAACCCTTCCCTGTCTGGTATGGCTCAGTGGATTGAGTGCCAGCCTGAAAACCAAAAGGTCACCGGTTCAATTCCCAGTCAGGGCTCTTGCTGGGTCCCAGGCCAAGTCCCCAGATGGGAGTGTGTGAGAAGCAACCACACTTTGATGTTTTTCTCCTTCTCTTTCTTCCTCCTTTCCCTTCTCTCTAAAGATAAATAAAATCTTTAAAAAATATCCCCATGACAGACTGGCTTGTGAATGCCCTAAAAGATCTGGGGACCCTGGACAACATTTCCCTCTTGAGCAGTTGAGGGGGCAAAATTCAGAATTCTCCAAGGCTTGTCTTCCTTGCCTTGAATGGGCCAATAACCTTGATGTGGTGACCTGACCACAGCTGATGGCAGTCCTGGCACCAGGGCAGCCTGTAGGTTTCTGCTACTTGTTTCTGTCTCAGTGGGCAGCAGCTCAGAGCAGGACACTGCCCGGAATCCAAACATCCTGTTTCTCAGTTGGCAAGCTGGGTACTCCCAGAAGGGGAAACGATCAGCCACCAAGAAAAAGAACATCCTCCCTCTGCCGGAGTCACCACCTCATTCCCCTCTTTTCTCCAAACCACAGCTCTAGGGCCTCTCCGCCTGGTTTCTCAGAATTTTCCTTTTGACGTTCCACCACCATCTCTCACTTCTGTTCTTGTCCTCTTCTTGACTCAGATCCCACTGTTTCCCGCACCCCACCCCATGGCAACAACTCTGAGCCCTACATCAAGTTTTGAGGCCACTCCTCACGTGGTACGAGTGTGCGTATGTCTGTGATAGACTTGCAAACCTTTTCCAGGGGCTCCCTGGCATCATCAATAAGCTGAGAGGCATCACTACTCCAACTGGACACAGAATGAAACCAAAACGGACTTGCCAAAGGTCACCAGAGTGACAGCCAGGCCTGGGGCGCTTGGGCCGACCAGGCTCACTATCCCAGCTCAGGTGCTCCGTTGCCTTCTGCATGCTGAGTGCTGAGCACAGGAGGTTGTGTGTCCTGAGCTTACCGCCATGGCCCTGTTTTAAAATGGTCACATTAGTTTCCATGGACTCGGTCCTATTCCTTAGACCACATGACCCAATTTTTCCCTCAGAATTCATAGGGATGTAGAAGCTTCTGGAGTCACAGTTCAGGGCCTGGCGTGGGGACTCAAGCCATAGGCCTTGTTTAGTGGCTGAGGAAGAGCGCCAGGACCAGCTACTCGACTTCAGCTACTTGAGGCCTGTGGCTGCTCCTTGCCCACCAGGACCCACAATATCCTTCCTAAGGCTGTCATAAAGGTCAGGGCTGGGAGTCACCCTAGGTTGGCAGTTAACCAGAGAGCCAGTCATCATGACACTGAGGTCATCTTCTTGTCATCAAGGCCAGAACTAGGTCTTCCTCCACCCTCCTGCCTCTCCCTCCCCTAAGGGGACTGGCTGTTGTCAGCCTCACTTCCTGCCAAACTAGAAAGCAGGAGGGAGAGGCTATGGGTGGCTACAGGAATGCTGAGGCTTTAATAGGGCACAGATTGCATGGCAGAGGGTGCCACCCCCAAGCCTTCAATTACTTGGGGGAGCTGCTGGGGCAAAGGGAGACAAGCAGCTGTCACAGGTGTGGGGAGGCAGGGCTGGACGGTCCCTCTCAGGTCCAGCAGCCCCCTGGGAAGTGCCCCTTGGCCAGTACTTCGTTTTGTGGGGCTCTTTACCTCTCTCTTGAAGGAGGAGAGAGCCGCATTCCTAAATCTACAGAGATTACTGCCTTCTAATGCTGCTTCCTGTATCCCCTGTCCCACCCACAGGTGTCCCCATGTGGCCTTCTCAGGTTCCCCTTGACCAGTTGTGCCACACACGGGCCTACTGTGGAGCTCACTGCCACACTGTCAACTTTGTCCTCCGGTTCCTCAGAGGGAGCCACATCCCTTTTCCTCTGCCACATCCTTGTCATTCTCTTCACACAGTGAGACAGAGAGGGAATAGGGGGGACTTTCTCATTTTTTCAGGTTTTGTTTCTTTATTTTTAGAGAGAAGGGAAGGGAGGGAGAAAGAAAGGGAGAGAAACATCATTGTGTGGCTGCCTCTCCTGTACCCCCAACGGGGGACCCGGCCCACAACCCAGGCAGGCACATGCCTTGACTGGGACTCAAACCGGTGACCTTTTGGTCCTTAGACCAGCGCCACGTCAGCCAGGGCTCATTTTTTTATACTGTTCAAAAAAGTAGTTTCTAATTCTATTGTAATTTTAAAGCTCTTTTTAAAAAATACAGCATCAACTTTCATCCTCATTTCACTTTGGAAAAACCCCGGGTGAGATTAGTGGGAGCTGAGACAGGGTTCCTGGTGCAGGAAGCAGCTTAGTGGGGTGCTGGGTGACACAGATGCGGGGACAAAGCTGCGGCCCTGTCCCTTCTTGACCTCCTGGTTTCACCTCTGGAAGTGATCTTCCAAAGGCTTAGGAGCCTCAGCTCCGGTCTGCTCACCCAGGAAGGGCCCCGGGGGTTCCAGCCTGTTGTCGGGATCCAGCTCAGTTTGGAGCTCTGCCTCGGGAACCAGACTGCCTCGACTTGCCTCCTGAGAGGAGGACAGCAGGAAGTGCTGGCACACGCCAGGTTCGGGGGGCAGAAGGCGCTCCAGGTGCCTGGCAGCCCACTGGTCCAATGCCAGGCCCAGGTGGCTGCGGGGTACAGGATGATGACTCAGGTAAGCTGTGCTGGACAAACAAGCCGGCATTCTCATCCCAGCAGCGTGACAGCTGTAATTAGCTCTCCTGTCATCACGGTACCACCACCTTCTGAGGGTGGGCTTGCGGGGCCCAGAGCCAGGGCCTGAGAAGACTGTCAGGAATGTGGTTATCTTGGCCTGGGTCCTGTTGCCTGAGATGCTTCTGGAGCTGGGCTTGGAGCTGAGCCCGTGGCACCTGCATTGTCTGATGATGTCACAGAGGCTGCTGGGCTAAAAGAGCCCCACTCAGAACAAGCACAATGTGGTAAGGAAACTCTGGTGCATCTTGCCTAAGGCCAACACCTCGTGTTTCAGTGCTCTTTTGCATCAGGAGACCCAAAAGACCAGGCGAATTGGAGAAACTTGGCCAGAGAGGCGATTGGGCTAAAGCCAACAGGGTAGCTGATGGCCAGGTGTACAGCTAAGGATCGTCATACCGCCTTGTTTAGACCATCCTAAAAAAAAATATTGCTGCTGTCTACCGAACACTTACAATGTGCAAGACACTATGCTAAGCCCTTCGCATATCTCATTTGCTTCTCAGAACATCCCTGTTGCATAGCTACTAGCACTACCCTCACTTTACAGACAGAGAAACCGAGGCACAGGGTGGCTGGCTCAGAAGCACACAGCTGGTAACTGGTGGATCCAGGATACCAGAACTCTCACAGGATAAGCCCTCTCTTCTGTTGTCAGGAAGGCTGTAGCACAAGAAGACAGCACTGACGGACCCTCAGGATTCTCCATCTGGCCCAGTCAGAGCAACATCTGTGCGAGCTTGGCTGTCACTCCTGACTCTGGCCTTCAGCAGAAGCAGGAAGGGGGCAGGGTTGTTATGCCAAGTAGTCTTTGAAACTGGGAGTTTCTAGTTCAATGTCTCTGCCCAGCATGTGAACAGAACTGAAGAAAGGTCCCTCTCTCCAACTCCCCCAGGGCAGCCCTGTTGGAAGTGTTTACTCCAGAGTTTCAAGGGCAGCTTCAGAGGCACGTGAGACAGGACGTGCCTGATAAACTGGCCTCGTGCCACCAACTAATAGAGCAAAGCTGCTTCCCCACTCCATGCCTCAGTTTCCCTACTTGATTCAGCGGGGACAAGGACCTCTTTGTGCTCAGCACTAATTTGTCAGGGTTAATTAGCATTAGTCACAGGCTTTGGGATCTGCACAAGAAAAGGGTCATCTGCTGGGTCTGGGCTGTGGCTGTGATGACACACGGCTCTGGCGTGTGCCCTATGACCATGTCTTCAAAGCTTCCTTAGTGGCTTGTGTGGGTTGCTGCTGTGACAGACACCTCAGCAGGGCTGCCGCATGTCTGCCGGCGTGGTTTGCTGTCCTCTGGGTTTCCTGTTGCAGCTGCATCTCCCTTGAGCTTCTAGTCCTTGCTACCCTCACCTCTCATCCTGAGCATGAGGTCCTAGCCCTGACCTCATTATTCTCCCCTTCTCTGTTTCCTCAACAAACATCCCTTTTCTCAATTTCTCTCCCTACCAACGGTTTCTTTCCTTTCTTCTTTTTAAATTTTAAAATATTGTATTTAGTTCGTTTTAGAGAGGGGGAAGGGAGGGAGAAAGGAAGAGAAACACTGGTGGGTAAGAGTGGTTGCTCCAAATGGGAAAGGACCTGGCCTGCAGCCCAGGCGTGTGCCCTGACTGGGAATCAAACTGGTGACCTTTTGGTTCACAGGCCCGTGCTCAATCCACTGAGCCACACCAGCCAGGGCTCTTTTTTAAAAATTTTTATTTATTTCTTTCCTTTCTTAAACAATTTTTTAATTAATTGATTTGTATGTGTGTGTGAGAGAGATTTGTTGTTCCACTTATTTACGCATTCATTCATTGGTTGATTCTTGTATGTGCCCTGACTGGTGATCATCGAACTGCAACCTTGGCATCGAGGGACAATGCTTTCACCAACTGAACTGCTCAGCCAGAGCCCCTGTTTCAGTAAGCGCTTTTGGTCTCTATCTCTGAGCCTACGGTAGAAAAAAAGCAGCTTCAGCCTTCAAGGAATATAAGTTTGGTTAGGAGAGAAGACCTGTAACAAAATAACAAAGCAAGAATGATGTTGAAAATTAGAAGAATTCATTTGAAAAAGTAGGTGCTGTACTGTCCATCCCTGTTGCTCTCCTCGTGATTAGTACAAAGTGGGGAGGTGAAGTTTGTCGGGTCTCTCCAGTTCCATCAAGGTGAGGACATCAGGTGTGGAGCACGGGGACCACCTAGTGGCTCTGGAAGGTACTGATATGTTATGGCTGGGCCCTAAGGCCATACACCTCGTGACTTCAAGCAGGCTATGGTGACTTCTGCTCTTTGGAAACTGGCATGATGGTTAAGGTGGGGAGATTTTTCTAGACACTTAATATCTAATAACTTGTTTTTCACTTGACCCTTAATTTCTTTGGGTCTACAGAAGAAAGGTCTCATTTTCTGGTTTCACATCCATTTTCTTCCTGTATCAGAGAAGCAATTAAAATTCTTGGAAGACCAAGACCATGGCACTGCTGGAGTGCCTCAGACATGTCAGTGAAAGAACAGGGATGATGACCGATGCTGCCCAAACTTAATGGAAAGGATCAAAGGGACAGAGTTCAAGAATGGTCTTGTTGCCCTGGCTGGTGTGGCTCAGTGGATTGAGTGCTGGCCTGTGAACTGAAGGGTCACCAGTTCAGTTCCTAGTCAGGGCACATGCCTGGGTTGCAGGCCAGGTGCCTGGTTGGAGGTGAGCAAGAGGTAACACACATTGATGTTTCACTCTCTTACTCCCTCCTTACCCCTCTTTCTAAAATTAAATAAATAAAATTGTTTAAAAAGTTATTATACATAAAAAACAATGGTCTTGTTCTGTCCATATAAAATGGTGGCTGTAGAAGTAGTCACTTTTTTGTAATGTGGTAAAAACTACATATAACATAAAATTTACCGTGTTAACCATTTTTGAGAGCACAGTTAGTAGTGTTAAATACATGCAAACCATTGTGCACAGATCTCCAGTACTTTTTCATCTTGCAAAACTGAAATTTGACAACTCCCTCTATTCCCCCACTCTCCCAGCACCTGAGGACCGCATTCTACTTTCTGTGAGTCTGACTCCTTTAGATATAAGTGGAACCATGCAGTACTTACCGTTTTGTAACTGGTTTATTTCACTTGGCATACTGTCCTAAAGGCTCATCCATGCTGTAGCATGTGACAGAATTTCCTTCTTCTTAAAAGGCTGATTAACAATCTATGGATGTATATACCACGTTTTCTTTATTCATTCATCCACCCATGGGCATTTAGGTTGGTTTCACCTCATGATTGTTGTGAATAATGCTGCTACGGATCTGGGTGTGCAGTCATTTCCTTTTAACAGCTATGAAGAGGCTTAGTCCAGAAAAGGATTGGCTAGATTCCACCCCAGAGTGAAGGTGGATTGAAGGTGAATGGAAGGGAGGAGAGGGGGCAGAGCTCCTTCTGTCCTTACTCTGATTTAGAACAGGTAACCATCCTGCCCACTCAATAAACTGTGAAAAATGATACTCAGCATAAGCTACTAAGCTACAAAGAATGTTTTTCAGCCCTGGCTGGTGTGACTCAGTGGATTGAGTGCCTGTTTGCAAACTGAAGTGTCACTGGTTTGATTCCCAGTCAGGACACATGCCTGAGTTGGGGCCGGGTTGGGGCATGTGAGAGGCAGCCATACATTGATGTTTCTCTTCCTTTCTCCTTCTCCTTCCCTTTCCCCTGTAAATACATACATCTTTTAAAAAGTTTTTTGTATACTTGTTTGCATATAAAATATTTACTAAAAGTAGGCAATATATTATTTTGCGACTTTCAAGATAAACTTTATTATTCTACCTTAATGTTGTCATTTATTGCTATTATTTGGATTTTTTCCTCACCTACCTTATATCAAAGGCATACAAAAAGAATGGACGAAACAATGAAGTATGAAAACTTCTACATACTGGGGATGGAGGGAACCATTAACCTACCAGAAAGCTTTGCTAGGTCACAAATTACTGGTTATAGAATTATAAAGTCATAGAACTTTAAAATTTATTACACAAACAGTAGTGTGACAATAAAATAATCCAAAGAAAATTGTTTCCATTTTGTTTATTTATTTTTCTTTCTTTTTAAAAATATTTAAAGATTTTACTTATTATTTCAGAGAGAAGGGCAGGGAGGGAGGAAGAAAGGGAGAGAAACATCAATGTATGGTTTACGGTTACCTTTTACCTGCTTCCAGCTAAGAACCTGGCTGGAGACTTGTCTAGCAACCTGTTTATGTGCCCTGGCTGGGAATCAAACCAGTGACTTTTGGGTTGTCAGGCCAGTGCCTATCCACTGAGCCACACCCACCAGGGTGGTATGTTTCCATTTTAATTCCTCGATTTTTCGCTTTCTTCTAGTCCTTGTTATATAAATCCTGATGGAGCTGTATGCCTTCACATTGTTTTTCATATACATATATCAGAAACAATATTCCACACTGCAACAGAATCATTGCAATTATCATTTTAATAGTTCAAATCATATTCCACTGATTTATACTTCATGTAGGTAATTACTCTCCATCACTGGAGACAGAGAATGAGTGATGAATACAGACACTGTTAGATGTTTTGGTTATTTTCAACTTCTTATTATAGGTTACTTTCAACTTATTATAAGTAGCCATGTACTGAACATCTTTATGTATATAACTTTTCCTCTTTTGAATTATATTTTTGGTTAGGAGGCTGAAAGTATAATGTGAGGAGCCCAGGTGGCCTGAGTTAGAATTCTAGCACTCTAACTTACCTGCTGGGTGACCTTCAATATAACCATTTATTGTAGGCTTTGGTTTCCTTGTTTGAAAATACCCACCACACAACATTGATATGAGGCTTGAGGTAAAATATGTGGTGTTTAGCATATGTAGTGCATACTTGCAGTGGTGGCTATTTATAGTAGCGGTAAAATTGCTTTTCAGGGAACGCTCCTGTTCAAGGCTCTTTCTCTCCTCTTTCACGTCCCACGAAGTGGCAGACTCCCTTGCAGGCCTTGCTTCACTGTCTCTGCAAAAGGGCTTGAAGCTCCCTGGTCACCAGGTACTTTCACTGGTGACCTGGTACTGGTTATGCCTGGACAGGATTGGCTAGGAAATGGACATGGAGGCTAAAGATGGTTTTCTTGTCTCTGTGACCTTGGTTTCCCTATGAAAGCTATGAGGCCCTTGTTGGCAAATCTGGAATTCCTTCCAGGTTGGGTGTTTTGTTCCTACTTCCACTCTCTTGATGGCTGTTAACCGACCTATCGTGGGAAGCAGTCCATTTTATTCTATATTTATTTCCCTACTGGGAGAGTTGATGATAGGTAGCTGACAGAAGTGAAGACAGAAAGTTGAAATGTATGTTATTAAAATGGCCAGAGTCTTTGGGTCATTTCTGGATAAATGGCCAGTCCTCCCCAGAGACCTTCCTACAAACTTGGTTCCCTTTTCTCTTTCTTCCCAACTGGCTTCAGCTGCGTGATAGTCGACGGGCCGAGAGGCACCGTGGAAAGAAAAACAGTCACCAGCACTGCTTTGGCCAAGGAGACAAAAAAAAAGGAGCAGGGATAAAGGCTAAAGACAGAGGAATGAGTGGCCTCTAATGGAAGGAATCAGATGAGGCCCTCACGTCTGAGGGCACGGGCCAGCGGAGCCAGATAACAGCACCATAAAGCCAGAGAAAGCCCAGAAGAGAAAGAAAACTAAAAATAGTGAGGAAAGCTGAGGAGGAGGAAGTGTTGGTAACTTCTCCTGTTGGTCAAGCTGTGCATGCAGCTGCTTCTGTGGCCAAAATGGAAGACCCTGGAAGGATTTAAAAGCTGGCTGAGGACAGCAGCCCATGAGTTGGGTGACAGAGGAAAGTCTCCAAAGAGAATGCTTTGGCTGCCAAGTTTATTAAAGTTGACTAAAAGTTTTAAAATGCTAGGTAAGACTCCTATCCGGATCACAGTATCCAGGAGCAATACAAGGCAGTCCCTGCTGCCCTGAGAAAGAGATTTTGACTTTGTGCGTGAAAAGGGAGATCACTGGATCACTGTGCAGACAGAAATCCCAGCTGTGTTATAATGGGATGAACACAAGGCTGGGAAACATGGATAAAGTGCAGCTCTGCCACAGTCTAGCTATATCAGAGGCCATTATTACATGTCTTCGAGCTTCTGTCTTTCCCTCAGTGGAAACTAAATCTATTTGGATGGGAAAAAGAATCCTTGTTCAAACAAAACAGAATCCTGGAGGCCTTCATGGAGATGAATAGTAAAAGAAGAACCCGAAGCCTGGAGACTGGCCAAATTAGAAAGTCTGAAGAGGTGCCTTGAAGAGCAGGGGGTCTTCAAGGTACTAATTACCACTTGCCCTGGTGCTAGGACCAAGACTGCAAAAAAAAAAAAAAAAGGCTCTGATGTGGGAGGTGAAGAGGAAGGCATTGGATGTTCTATTTATCAGCAGGAGACAATGAACAGACACTGTATCTCCATAAGCTAGAAGGTACCTCAGAATGATGATATATAATGCTACCTTTGTAGGTAATAAAGTAGCAAAAATGAGATTTTATGCAATTACCTTTTTTTAAGAAAAGATTTTATTATTTTTAGAGAAGGAGGCAGGAAGAAAGGGAGAGAAACATCAATGTATGTTGCCTTTCACCTGCCTCCAACTGGGGACCTGGCTGGAGACCTGGTTGCAACCTGGGTATGTGTCCTGGCTGGGGAATTGAACCAGTGACACTTGGATTTGGGTTTGTGGATTGGTGCTCAATCCATAGTTACCTTTTTTAAAAAAGAGATTTTATTTATTTTTAGAAAGAGGGGAAGGGAGAGACAGGGAGAGAAATATCAATGTGTGGTTGCCTTTTATGCACCCCTAATTGGGGATCCGGCTCACAACCCAGGCACATGCCCCAACTGGAAATCAACCAGTGACCCTCTGGTTTGCAGGCTGGTGCTCAATCCAGAGCCACACCAGCCAAGACACCTTTATTTTAAAGATTTTATTTATTTACTTTTAGAGAGAGGGGAAGGAAGAAAGACAGAGAGGCAGATATCAATGTGCAAGAGATACATTCATTAGCTGCCTCTTGAATGCTCTCAACTGGGGACCTGACCCACAGCTCAGGCATGTGCCCTGATTGGGAATTGAACTGGTCACCTTTGGGTTCACAGGTCAGGACTCCACTGAAACAGACCAGTCAGGGCAGCAATTGCCTTCTTTACCTCCCAAAAGAAACAAACTTTTTTTCCAAGTAAAGAATCAAGCCCCGGCTGGTGGCACAGTGGATAAGGCGCTGGCCTGCGAACCCAAAGGTTACTGGTTCAGTTCCCAGACAGGGCACATAACCAGGTTGCAAGCCAGGTCTCCAGTCAGGTCCTTAGCTGACAGGTGAAAGGCAATCATACATTGATGTTTCCCTCCCTCTCTTCCTCTCTCCCTTCCCCTCTCTCTGAAAAATAATAAAATCTTAAAAAAATAAAAACTGGGAAAAATTAAAAAAAATATATATATATATAAAATAAAAATTTAAAAGTAATCAAATTAGGGAAAGTGGGTTCCTAGAGAGGCCAAAGGAAAATGAGTAACAGCCTGGGGTTGAAGTTGTGTTCTACCGTGGAAGACAACGGATGCTTTGGGAACAAAGCTCATGAGCTCCATCCCATCTGCATTAGTAAGGGTTCTCTAGAGAAACAGGAACAATGGGCTATGTAGGAGGAAATTTATTATGGGAATTTGCTATCATTATCTGTCTTATGCAAGCTGGAGACCAAGGAAAGCTAGGGGTGTAGTTCCAGTTCAAGCCCGAAGGCCAGTGAACGAGGAGGGCCGACGGCGTAGGTCCTGGTCTGAGTCTGAAGGCCGGAGAACTAGGAGCTCCAACATCCAAGGGCAGAAGAAGGTGGATGTGCCACCTCAAGCAAAGAGCCAATTCATCCCTCCTTTGTCTTTTTATTCTACTCAGGCCATCAATGGATTGGAGGATGCCCACTGGCACTGGTGAGGGCAACCTTCTTCATTCAGTTCACCAACTCAAATGCTAATCTCTTCCTGAAACAGACAAATCCAGAAATACTATTTTATCCCCGATCTGGGCATCCCTTAGCCAATTTAAGCTTCTACATAGAAGGAACCATCACCCTATCTGAGAATACCCATTACTATTACTATATGAAAATATACTCAGTCCAGCCTAGTAGCATACTCCCCAGAAACTCCAACAGGTACCTTTGAGCCCTCAGATACAAGGTTAAACAGATTGACATTAAGATCCTGTGAGAAGACAAGGTTGATGGGTTCCTTCACATGCTGAGCATTTGAAACAATCATTGCCAATCTCAACAGGCTGACCCCCTCCTCTCCTGATGTCCGGCACATTCATTTCTGGAGATACTGAACTCAAAACGTTAAAAACATAGCTATTGTCTTCCCTCTCCACCTGAGTTCTCTGCCTTGATTGGTTAGGCTACAAACCTCAAAGTCATCCTCGATTCCACCCCTCTTCCTCACATCGACGGCATCTCTATCATCCATTTCCGACATCACACCGCTTAGAACCTTCCTGTCTACCCAGTGCACACCATACAGATGCCAGAATTATCTTCCTAAGCACAGATATTTCCCTTCTCAAAAATTTAACAGCTTCTCTTTCCCACGGTCAAGACCGAATTCTTCTCAGTGTAACACAGGAGATTCCAAACTGGCCCAATTTCTATTTTCTTCTCTCTTCTACTCTCAAAGGCAAAGGTCCATCCACAGCAGAACTCCTTTCAGGAACATATGAAATCCTATTCATTTTATCAGCCTTAAATCCTTCAGCCTTAAATGTCCATCTTTTATTGCGTCTACCACATGCTAAGCAGTTTTAAGTGCCGAGATGATCCAACAGAATCCCCGTTCTCATGGAGCCTGTATCTCCCACTCATCTCCAAGGCCTGGCTTGAATCTGTACCTGCCTTGGAATTCTCTCCATACGTGAGAATTAATTTCTTATATCCCTTTCCTCAGGCATTTAACACTCTTTGTCTTGTGCAACGTTTGCATATAAATGTGTCTTCCAGCCTGGACTATAAATTTCTTGAAGGTAGAACTCTGGTAGTCATTTATTTTTGCATCATGTATGCAATGTTTCACATATGGAGAAGACTTAATGTTTCTTGAGTTATATCATGGGTATCCCAATCTGCTTCCATTTATAGTTAATAAAATTTAAAAAGCCACAAAAACAAAAAACTTGTAGAGCTTTGCTGATTCTAAAGCAATGTGAATACTTATTTAGAGGGAGGTATAGATGTAAGATTACTGTGGAAAAACTCTAAACAATACCAACATTATCATTACCTGACGCTTAGGCTTGTAGTCCACCTGAACACCTGTGACAGTAACTATCACTGCTGAAGAAACAGACCCAGATGCTATCAGCTTCCAGAGGGCAGAGTTCAAATGCAGGCACCCCACGGCTTCCCATCCTGGAGCAAAGGTCTCATTTCTGCAAACATGGCAGAGCTGCCATTAGCCAAGCCAATTCCCACTGCCAAAGGCAAAAGGGCATCTCTAGAAAGATAACCTGCAAGCAGACTCCACTGGCCTCACCCACTGATAAAGGAGAGATAACAGCACTATTACCCTTTTAAATATCAGAATTAGAAATGACAGACTTAAAATCTGACTTGCATGGAAACAATCTCTCTAAAGAGATTACATAAAACATAATCTTGAGCTGGATCCTGATTTAGACAAATCAGATGTAAAGACCGCTTGGAGACCAATTAGAAATTTTGAGTATGAACTAGATATTAGATGATATTAAGGGATTATTAATTTTTGTTTGTATGTGGAAAAATGTTCTAACTTTAGTGAAATAAAGTTTAGCATGAGTGCAATGTTACAATGTCTATTATTTCCTTTAAAATACTTCAGTATAAACGGAGTGAGTTATAAAACCAACCAACCATAGTTACTAGAGGAAAACGTGACATTTCAGGGAGTAACTATTTTCCCGTTTTCACGGCCACTTTACCAGTGGGCAGTCTTACTCAGATGGAGCAGGTCAACCTTCACCATGCTGCCTGGTGCTCCCACCAGCAGGGAAAGCCATGGGAGCCCCACTCGGGAGCGTGCATTAGAAGGCACATGGAGAGGGAGCTCTTCTGAAGGGCTTCCCTCCCCTTGTTATAGTCTCTTATCTGTTATTATCAAAGCGAAGAGAGAACATGATCAGCCTTCTACTCAACAACACATCAGGAGATCTTCCTGGTGACATAACACCATCTTGGCGCTGGTTTAGAAATACCTTCTGTGACTAGAATCACAATTAAGTTTTAGGCTTTGTAAGCCAACCTGAAAACTAAAATTTTGATTTTGTTTACTGCTCCAATGAAGTTTTCTCAGTCTGCTTCCTTTACATCAGCCCAGAAGGCAGGGAGGAAAACAGTTGTCCAGCAGTAAGAATTTTAACAAAAACTTTATTAATACAGTCATATTCTTGGGATAGAACAGTCCTTAAAGCACTACTCTACACTAAAGACACTAAAAGTGCTCAAGCCCTGGCTAGTGTGGCTCAGTTGATTGAAGCATTGTCCTGTAACCAAAAGGTTACGAGTTCGATTCCTGGTCAGGGCACATACCTAGGTTGTGGGTTAGATCCCAGTCTGGGGTATGTACAGGAGGCAACCAACTAATGTTTTTCTCTTTCTCTCTCTCTAAAAGCAATGAAAAAAATGTCCTCAGGTGCGACGTTAAAAAAAAAAAACATTTTTTTAAAGTGCTCAAGTTCTTGGTCCTCAGTGTAGTCTCATAACCCACGCTCCTGTAATAGAACCAGGCTGGTTGTGCCTCAACTGGGTCCACATCCGCGTGTGGAAACAGTTTTCCCCTCAGTCAGATGCGGACGGTGACCCGTGCTGCCTTTGAAAGGGCAGGTGCTCCTACAGATTAAGTCAGAATGGAGAAAACCAGCATCAGTGGATCAAAAGGAAATTCAGACTTTATTTTTCAGAGTCACTCATTCCACTTCTCTCCAGGAAGAGCTGGCAATCTTCAGGATGAGCACAAAGCTTCCCACTGCCGGAATATTCGGAACACCTTCCTCGATTTCTCAGAGAGACTCTACAGGTGGAAAAGTTCATTATTAGAGATTAAATTCTTTCATAGAGATGAAGGATACATACCAGCTTTAGGGCTTGGTCTCATACAATTATGCAGATGTGCTGGGATTAAGTAAAACAAGTTAACTTTATATAGTGCTGTACATAACATACACCTAATGCCAGACTAAAAATCAAACTTGTGTTCTACTGTTAGACTCTTGCTAACACACTCTAAGTCTCTAAAATACTGCTCATGTCCTAAGTATCTGTCTGTCCTAATCTTTCTATGTGGGGATGACACTTCTGACCCACCATAGTGCAGGGCACATTTTGCACTGATTTCTCATTTGTGATGCTGAATTGGCCCCAGTTCATTATTTCTTGTGAATAAGGGTTCACATTTATGTGCTGCCTAGCTGGGGTTAATAGTACAATCCAAGGCCAGGGAATAAAACAAAGTTAAATGACCCTTAAGGATTTAAACGATAACCTTGGCCTTCTCAGCTTCATATGTTAGCCAGCAGAGCTAATAATAGGAAGACTCTCACCACCACTTGATCATGCCTGTGAAGTGATCCGATATTCTGAGAAACTGTTTTGCAGGGAGACAAAACAATTCACTAAAATATAAAAAAGTTCCTGGTGATATGGAACACTTGCTTTGCCCTGCCTTTGAGAGTCACAAAAAAGAGTACACGGGCTCAGGGAGCACACAGGCCAATATCTAGTGGGATAATCTGCCAAGTTACTTCTGGTTTCTGACATGACATTTTCACTGCTTTTTCCTCCTCTGTGGAGGAATGTCTCAATAAAATACAGCCCCAGGAGAAAGAAGTTTGAGCTCTTACTGGAGACAGAGAGGGAATTAGTTAATAAAGTGGCAAGGCTGAAACAAACCTAACTTGAAAAATAGTGTCCTTTCTCCTAACATGCCTTACCACACAGCCTCCTTAAGCTCTGTACTCCCCAGTCACAGCAGCTGGGGGAAGGTTAAAAGACAAGCTGCCAAAAAGGATTTCAAAAGTTCTGGGACCCAGGGCCAAATATGAGGCCAATTTTTCCCACTTCAAAAAAAAAAAAAAAGAAGGCCTGTGGGATTTCTTGTTGGTATGGCACTGTAAGAGCAAAGTTAATACAAATTGTCAGTACACTATTTCATGACAGAATTTAAGTGCAAAGAGAAATTATGTGCAGAGATAGATTTAACCTCTCCAACTTGAGAGGTAAGTCAAACATTTGTCTTCAGATAGCTTTATGTATTTGCAAGTTTTTAAACTGGAAACGTGCAGATTTTATTTTAGCCTGCAAAAGACTTGGAAAACCCTCATCTGTATCTTTACCAAGGGTACAAACACATTCTTGGGCTTTTAGCATCACTCAAGTTCCTTCCAGTGGAATCCTGTGACCCTGTAAACATCTGCTGTTGAGTATTAATTTACTTTGTCTTTAGAAGGAATAGAGGTCAGCAATTATTATATTTATACCAGGCAGGCTACAAGGCAACTTAGGGAATGAGCCAGAAATGAGAACCTCATTTTTATGGTTCCTTAATATTGATCTCCTATTTCTTTCAGCCTTTACACAGAGTAAACATGACTTGTTTTTTTTGCTGTCTTGATGGACTGGCACTTTCCCACCTATGTGGCTGGCAGCACACATGACTACGATGACTAGCTGAGGTTTAGTGCACAGGTCTCGGGCTGTGTCACTGAGCAAAGGAGCCTGTCCACTGTGAGGAACGAACCTGCAGTCTTGGTGTCAGAGCACAGTGCCCCAGACAGCTAAATTAACTGGCCAGGCTCCAAATGCAAGTGACAGCAACTGATGGAAAAAGCAGCTGTTCTGCAACATGAGGCCAGAGCAGCTGCCAATTCATCTATTTCTATTTCCTCTCCTCCTTTTCTCCTTGAGACATTTTAGTTGAGAAGACAAAAGAATTTCTCAGAATCTGATGGAACATCCCATGCTAAACTGTAGAAAGATCAAACCAGTTCCTTGCCTGTTCCTTAGGATGAAACCAGACTTGAGTCTAACCTGACTTATAAAAGCTGACCGCAGGCAGGGTGCTAATTATAGGACTAGGCTCTGCTCCTCAGCCCCTACAATGGCAAGTGCCTTACACCTCAGGACAAACAGTTCATCTCACCACAGAGTCCATTTCAGCTGGCTGGCTAGACTGTTTGTGGGCCAAGAGGATGCCCAGCACTGCCTTCCATCCTGGTTCTGCCAGGCTGGTGTCCACCTCAGATCCGCCGTTCTCCCTGGTTTCCTCATCAAGAGTGCTATTCACCCAAGGGCACCAGTCTCTATGCTGAGAAGTGGGATCAAAGAAGCTTCGTGAAGATGTGTCCTGAGGGAGGAGGACAAGAAATAGTGTTAATGAAAGGCAGATGCCATGTAAATTCAGAGGCACTGCTAGTAGTTGTCAGGTCTGTCCCCCTACCTCACTGCCTGACATATTCTTTACCTCTCTGGAATCCACCCCAAAGAAACAACCTGAAAAACCTTTTATTCTGCCTTTGGGCCGGCCCACTGTCTCATCTTTAAATGTATTCACATGGCCTACAGGACCAGGGACGGGCCACACTGGCTTCCGCGTGCTATGCGGTGGGGGTGCGGCACGTTCCCTGTGCCCCGGGCCTTTGTAGCCCGGGGCACTCACCGAGCTGCTGGAGGAGCACAGGCGCGCCCGTTTGGCTCTCCGGAGAGGACTGGATGGCACATCCAGGCCTGAGCCGTCTCCAGTTCCCATGCTTCGGGTCACTGGGCGGGTTCTGGTGGTGGGGCTGGCAGCCTCTGGCTCAGGACGGTCAGCAGGACTGGAGGAATCCCAGCTCCGAGTTCGGGAGAAGATGGGACCTGGGCTCCTTTCAGCCTGAGGAGGGAGATAACAGAAGTACACCATGTTACTCACAACTATGGTCAGGAGAGGGATTTCTAAAGGCATGTAAAAGTTAGCATTTTATGGTTTAAACAGTAAGGATTTAGTTTCTGAACTGTCTGCATTACTAAACTCTTCAAACAATATTTGCAACTGCTAAACAAAACCAGTACGTGGTATTCTGATCAGTGTGGTTTCAAGTGCTCCTAAGTTAATGCCCAACTTTTCTACTAACAACACCTCTGGCAAGATTGCTGTTTTTAAAAAGTCCACCCCAGCCTTAGCTGGGCTGCTCAGAAGGTTGGAGAGCCGACCTGCACACCAAATGGCTTTGGCTTTGCGTCCCAGTCAGGGCACGTACTTAGGTTGCAGGTTGAATCCCTGGTTGGGGCATCTTTGTAAAAAAGGCAACTGAGCAAAGCTTTTTTCTCACATCAATGTCCCCCCACCCTTAAAATCAATAAACATATTCTTTGGTGAGGGTTAAAATAGATAATTAAATAAAATAAAAAGCCCACCCCAAATCCAATGAAGTCTATAACCTGCTCCGAGCCTGGGGAACATGTGGCATCCTGGCTCCGAGTCATCATCCTGCGAGGAGACTCAGGAACTAGGAGGAAACGCTCTGGACGCCCCTCAGGGCCTGGGACGGGGGAGCTGGGCAGGACAAACGATGCATCCAGGTCGTTCACAGACGACTCTATCTGCTGGAAGCCCCAGAGTCCCACCTTCCTCATACAGTGTGAACAGGTTATCAGGCAGAGCTGCATGGATTCTAGGGAAGAACTACATAGAAACAGAAAAGAAAGTGAGTATTCTCAAAGGGTAACATTTCCAAGGCCTTAAGTGGAAGGATCTGCATGCTTCACCTCCTCAAACCAGCCTCTGTACCAGTCCAGAGACTGGGAGCCATGTCCTCTGCCCTCAGGAGCCCACCTTCATCATCTCTCACCTAGGGGTCTTGGTATGCTCTTCTATGGCAAGACTAAAGATTGTTTTGTAAATTTCCCTGTCCCTCTTCAATGTGTTCTTTTTAAATCAAAAGTATTCCTTCTTCTATCAAAGAAAGCACATGAAAGTCAATCAAGATTAGTTCTGAGCATCTTCTACCTCAGAGGGAGCCTGTGCCAAACTGAGCGGCTGGAATGGAAAAAGGGGGCCTCAAGAATCCAGCTGGTGTCTCTTTGGTAGTTTTTAATCAATTGAACTCATTTTTCTTCCATTCAGAAAATAGAAAGGAGGTACACTGTTTACAGGAACTCAAAGTCCCAGCTGGGAAGTGACAGTGAAAGAAACAAAGTTCAGGTATGTTCAGAAATTTCTGAGTTCTAATTATAGTTTTGTTACTGATTCTTACTGTCCCCTCAGGCCCCCTTCCCCTCAGTTTCTGTCTGTTTTTCTTTTATTATTATTATTTAATTAATTGATTTTACATATAGAGAAAGGGGGGCGAGTGGGGAGGGAGATGGAGAGAGAAACACTGATTTGTAGTTTTACTTACTCATGCCCTGGTTGATTCTTGTATGTGCCCTGACTGACTGGGGATCAAACCTGACGTTGGCATATGGGGACATCACTTTAACCAGCTGAACTACCTGGCCAGGGCTGTCTGTTTTTCTTATGAGAAATACCATGTAATCTTCAAATACTATTAGTGACTGATGTATATAGGTATAAAATGTCATCGTAGTTCATGTCCCCAGCCAAACCTGCTGACTGACCTACACGCCCAGCCACACACAGAGAGAATACAGGCAGTGACATGGACTTGGATGTCTGAGCCTAATTTGGTGGCAGTTTTTCTCTCTTCAGTTCGGTGATCAAGTTCATCTTCAAGGAGGTGCAGGAGGAGACTAATCTTTTCTTCTGTAAAGCACTACAAAGGAACCAAGGTAAGAAGCTTAGTTTCAACAGCCATGAAAAGAAAATTATATATAATGATACATGTAGAAAATATAAGGCAAAAGTCATGACAGAAATGACAAACATGTGAAGATAGTTCTCTTCATTAGAGAAGATGTCCTAGAGCAGGGCTAAAGTATCACACAGAAGCTTCCTGAATTGCTCTGGATCCGCTGATTGGGAAAGGTGGCAGTTTTCCTGGAGTGACCATATTTTTTGTTAGTGCCAATTTGTTTTCAATGTACCAACTGCACATTTTTTCTAAAATCTATAAATCTCAAACCCAAATAATGAAAAATGGTTACTGTTTATATCTTGCTCTGACACTGAATTTACTACTTTTTGACAGAACAACCTAGCTTGCCACAGTCTATAAAGAACTATGACAGTTAAAAAAAAAAAAAAGAAAACCTTGAAAAAGCAAAATAACAGCTTCTATTTCTTACAGTAAAGCTTGTCTTGAAGTACCCACCAGGTGATGAAAATGGGACAGTAAACATTAAAGTACAGATGGGCCAGAACATTTCAAAAATTCTATTTATAAGAAAGAAGGGAGTTTATAATTTCTCTAGCACTTTCTTTGGGAAATAGTATTTAATAAACCATATGAACTAACATTTCAGTACCTTCTGTTAAACAGCTTAAAAAACAAATCAAGATAAAATTGAATTTATGCCACGTAAAGAACCTATCTAAAAGTTTAAATGGAGCCCTGGCTGGTGTGGCTCAGTGGATTGAGTGTCAGCCTGTGAATCACAGGGTTGCTGATTTGATTTCCAGTCAGGGCACGTGCCTGGGTTGTGGGCCAGGTCTCCATTCGAGGTGTGCAAGAGGCAACCACAAATATGTTTCTCTCCATCTCTTTCTCCTTCCTTTCCCCTCTTCAAAAAAAAAAAGAAAGAAAGAAAGAAGAAAGAAAATCTTTAAAAAAAAGTTTAAATAGAACCTCTTTACTTAAATCCCCAACAGTCACCTTTCTGATGGAAATTGAAAAAGGTTAGTTGAGAGACAAAATGTTCTTGCCCTAGCTGGTGTGGCTCAGTGGACTGAGTGCTGATCTGCAAACCAAGGGGTCAAGGTTCGATTGCCGGTCAGGGCACATGCCTAGGCCGTGGGTCACAGGCAACCACAGATTGATGTTTCTCACCCTCTTTCTCCCTCCTTTCTCTTCTCTCTAAAAAAATGAATAAATAAAATCTAAAAAAAAAAAAAAAGAACATAATCATTTCTATGAAGTGTGATGGGACTAAGAGGTAAGGGATCTTTCAAGACGAAAATCTGCTTAAATATAGTTTATAAAATGCCTCCCTATAATCAGAACAGTCATTTAAAAATGAAAAAAGTGGCTCTCTATATAGCAATCTGCACCCTCTTGTCATGAAAAGAAATGCTTCTTATATAAGAGCTGGTGACAACTAGAGGTCACTGAAGGCTAGCCAAGAAAAACTCACCATGGTTTTCAAGTCCTCTGGCCTCAGGGAAGGCAGCTGGAGGTCCAAGTGACAAAGGCTTTGGAAACGATCTAGAAATTCACTAACAAGAACAGCAGGCTCATCCAGTGGTAACATCCCAAATCGATCTGTGGAAAAAGTAAACTGAAGGATGATGTGGTACAAATAGTAAAAAATAGAAATGTGTAAAACAATAGGGATATATAAGATTGATAAGAGATTTGATATTAACAATTATTGACTTTTTTGGCGGGGCTATGATGATACTTTTATGATGATCTTTAAAAAGTAGAGTCTCAGAAAAGGTTTCTCAGAAGCAGTCAGGTCTAAGCTGAATTTGGAACACCAACAAGTATGTTAAAGCAAGATCCAAGAATGGCACATTTGAGGAATTTTAAGTAATTTCACAGGGTTGGAACATAGTATGTTTCTGGGGAGAGTAGCAGGAAATAAAAGTTAGTGCAGAGAGCGGCCAGGTGACTTTATTAATGTATGTGATGAGAAATCACTAAAAGATTAAAAAATATATATCTTATTTATTTTTAGAGACAGGGGAAGGGAAGAAGAGAAGAAGAGAAACATCAATGTGTCGTTGCCTCTTTTTTTTTTGTCATTGCCTCTTAAGTGCCCTGAACTGGGGACCTGGCCTGCAACTGAGGCATGTGCCCTGATTGGGAATTATACCAGTGACCCTTTGGTTTGCAGGCTGGCACTCAATACACTGAGCCACATCAGCTAGGACTGAAAGATTTTTTCAAAGGAGAAAATGATGTTATAGATAACATGCATTAGTTTGAAGAGACCATAAGGAGCATCATCCCAATACACCAAGGTTATGGGTTCGATCCTTGGTCAGGACACATACAAGAATCAATCGATGAATGCATAAATAAGTGGAACAACAAATCAATGTTTCTCGCCCAAGCCAGGTGGCTCAGTTGGTTAGAGCATTCTCCCATACACCAAAAGAATGCAGGTTCAATTCCCAGTCCGAGCATAGGTTGCAGGTTCAATTCCCTGTTGGGTTTCATATGGGAGGCAACTACCAAGTGAGGTTTAAAAATAAAAAGGAGCCCTGGCTGGTGTGGCTCAGTGGATTGAGCACCAGACTGCAAACCCAGGAGTCGCTGGTTCGATTCCCAGCCAGGGCACATAACCAGGTTGCAAGCCAGGTCCTCAGCTGGAGACAGGTGAAAGGCAACCATGCATTGATATTTCTCTCCCTTCCTTCCCCTTTCCCCTCTCTCTAAAAATAATAAAATCTTCCCCCCCCCAAAAAAAAATAATATATATATATATATATAAAAAGGAAACATTCTATAGACCAGTGGCTCAGGTTTGACTTAATTGGGAGAAGAAAGCAGATCCCTACAGATTTCTGATTATCTCTCCTAATTCTGGGTTTGGTCTGATTGGTACAAACCTGAGAGTACTAATAAAAACCTATGAACATGAAAGAGAAGAAATTAAACCCATCATGCAAATATTTTAACATAAATTTAATTATACATCTGTCTACTTAAGTGTTTAATACGTTCAAAACAATCAGTCCTAGTAAATTAGTAATTGTGATTTTTAAAATTTTAAAGGAACTATAGTAATTACTGATAAGTGCTAGAAAAATATACTTTCGAAATTATATGTATTAGATATGCTTAATAAATTTAAGCATTAAAGTATAAATACTTGTGGATATTCCTTTCTCCACACAAAAGTCTCTTTTTTTTTTTAAAGATTTTATTTCATTATTTCTAGAAAGAGGGGAAGGGAGAGAGGCAGAGAGGGAGAGAGACATCAATGTATGGTTGCCTTTCACCTGCCTCCAGCCACAGACCTGACTGGAGACCTGGTTTGCAACCTGGTTATGTGCCCTGGCTGGGGAATTGAACCTGCTACCTTGGGTTCGCAGGCCAGCGCCTTATCCACTGTGCTACCAGCCAGGGCTCAAAAGTCTCTTTAATGTTAAAGAAACAAACCTAGGGATGGTGTAACTGGAAGGACATATTTGAGATCTATTTAGGATGGAAAATGGATAGAACCAGATGGAGGAAATCGGGAAAGGCATCTAAGGTAATTTCTAGGTTTCTGGGTAGGACACCTGGAGGTCCATATGTATCATTTACCAAGATGGAGAAAATATAAGAGATGCAAGTATTAAGTATCAGATGAAGAATTCGGTTTTGTTTATGTTGAATTCCAGGTACCTGCAACATATTAAGTAGTAATGTTTAGAAGGTAGTTGAAAATATGAGTCAAGCTCAAAAGAGGGGTCTGGGTAGGATTTAGAGGTTGGTAGGTAGGTAGGTAGTGGCTGAAGTTATGAAGTCAAGAAAGTGAGAACTAGCCAGCCAGCTCTGTAGCTGGAGGCAGGTGAAAAGCAACCCTACATTGCTATCTCTATCTCTATTGCTGTCTCTACCTCTCTCCCTTCCCCTCTCTTTGAAAAATAAATAAAATCTTTAAAAAAAAAAAAAAGAAAGAAAGTGAGAACTAGGAATGAACAGAGCTCTATGCAGGCCCTTCAAAACTTGGCCTGAGTGCATTGGGCCCAGATGAACTCATATCCTCAGAGTTTGGTTGTACTACACAATGAAATAGCGAGGCCAACAGCAGGAAGTTCTTATTATACAGTCATCTTTACTTTTTTCTTTTTTTGCAGTGAGGAATTTGAAGCTTTAATCATTCAGGAGCCTTTCCCCAAATCACATTAATTGGGAAACTTAAGTACAATTTACTCAGTAACATTCTCCCTTCATGTACCATGTTTCATAAAGGTAACATGAAAATAAATTCATGATTACATTTTCTCAATTTCTAAGGGGTTAAAATTCTTCTATTTAAAAAAAAAAAAAGATTTTAAAGCCCTGGCTGGGGGCACAGTGGATAAGGTGCCAGCCTGTGAACCCAAAGGTCGCTGGTTCAATTCCCAGCCAGAGCAACATAACCAGGTTGCAAGCCAGGTTTCCAGCCAGGTCTGTAGCTGGAAGCAGGTGAAAAGCAACAACACATCGATGTCTCTCTCCTTTTCTCCCTTCCCCTCTCTCTGAAAAATGATGAATAAAATATTTTAAATAAATTAAAAAATAATAAAAAAATTTAAAAAATATTTTAGTTATTCATTTTTTAGAGAGAAGAGACAGGAGGGAGAAAGAGGGTGAGAAACATCAATGTGTGGTTGCCTCTGGCCTGCAACCCAGGCAAGTGCCCCAACTGGGAACCAAACTACAATCCCCTGGTCCATAGGCCAGCACTCAATCCACTGAGCTACACGGGCCAGGGCTAATTTTTTTTTTTTTTTTTTTAAGATTTTATTTATTATTTATTTATTAATAATAAATAAATAAAATTATTTATTATTTTTAGAGAGAGAGGTAGGGAGAGAGGCAGAAAGGAAGAGAGACATCAATGTATGGTTGCCTTTCACCTGCCTCCAGCTACAGACCTGGCTGGAGACCTGGCTTGCAACCTGGTTATGTGCCCTGGCTGGGAATCAAACCAGCGACCTTTGGGTTTGCAGGCCAGGGCCTAAATTCTTTTAGATATTTAATTAATACCAGTAACCATCTGTGCTCCCTGATCTACTGCAGACCAAATGGATGTTTATAGAGACCAAAGCTGGCTGGGAGGGACCTACAACTACCCACGTGGTATGCTTCCATGACTTCCTTACTAACCTTCCTCAGGTTATGAGGGAGTCAGAACAGTTTGAGGGACTTCCCATGTGTAGAGTATCGCTTATCTACCAATTTCAGAGGAATCTTCCAAGGATGTCTTCTCCGTAACTTAAAACTAAAAAATTTGGATCTCAGAATTTCATTTTTTTTTAACTTAAATTTTATTTTTCAATTACAGGTTATAGTTAATATTCTTTTGTATTAGTTTCAGGTGTATAGTGTGGTGGTTAGACAATCACATACTTTACAAAGTGTTGTCTTCTTCACTTTAAAAATAGTATTTCTTAATAATCACTTTCCTATCACTTCTTCATTTTTTGGTAGGTGGCACTCTATGATCACCTTTAATTCATTTTTTCCTTTTGGTGGTCATTCGTGAAATACTCCTAGCTATCAGTGGCCTTGGAATGAGCCTGAGCTGTCCTACTGAAATAAAAAAAATACACCTACATGGTGTACGGAGTTTTGGTCAAGGCTGAAATAAATAGATTAATAGTGTTGCTTTGTAACTGTGGGTCCAAAAACGGGGCTCTGCAGCTAAGGCTGGTTACACGACCAGCAAGATACATGTTAAAATGTAGTACTTGAGACTACATTTTGGGTTCTCCTGTTCGACAGTGTTTTGCACTCGCATCAATGGTTCCTGATTTGAGAGTGTACCCTGCCCTTACACAGGGCTTGCACCTGGCTGCTGATCCAGACCACTGTGGGGTCGTCCTTGACTGTGATGATATCCTTACTTCAAAGCTGCTATTAGATTGGTAGTTTTACTGTAATAAACCATAGATCTGTGATCACTTTTACTTGGGATTCTGAGAGTCTTCTTTAGCAACCAAACCCTGTTTAACTACCATCATTAGTAATGTTAGTGCAGCAAAGGAAGCCAAGGTAGAGCATGGGACTGCTTGCTATTGTAGGAAAAGCAGAGGGTTTGGAAGTAGGTAAATCCTAGTTATGGCTCCTCGCTAGTTGGTTTTAAGACTTTTGATTCTCAGTTTCCTCACCTAAAAACAGAGTTGATGATGTTTATTTCCCAGCGCCCCGTGGGGATTAAATGGGATGATATATACATGGCTAAGCCTTTGGCATGTCAAGTGCACCCAAGTTAAGCAATAACGTAATAAATGAATGGATATAACTTAGTTTTTCTTGAAAAGCATGAATAGAAAGACAGACCATAAACTTCAAAGACTAAATTTTCACAAATAAATCAGTAATATTAGAAATGCAATGACCAAGATAGTAAATGGTAAATCTTGGAAATAAGTACCTGGAGAGGGGCTATCTGGCCAGAAACAGAACTTCTCATGGGCAGAACACAAGGCTTTCTTCAGCTCAGTACATCGTTCCTTATCTGAAACCCACATAGGTGAAAACACTTAAATAACACTAGATTCAAAATCCAATGGCCAAAAGCCTTAGAAGTATAGACTCAATTAAACAGAAAAATAACTAAGAAAAAATTTTAAAATATACAAAAATACTAGCAACTGCATCATCTTAATATTTTCTACAAAATAAGTTCTAACTCAAGATCCTAAGATTGATAACAAAAAAAGGTATCATGTATCTCTTTAAAAATATATATTATTTCTTTATTTTTAGAGCAAGAGGAAGGGAGGGAGAAAGCGAGGACAAAAACCATCAGTGTGTGGTTCCCTTTCGCATGCCCCCAATCCAGGACCCAGCCCAAAACCCAGGCACATGCCTGGGAATCGAATAGGGGCCCTTTGGTTCGCGGGCCAGCATCAATCCACTGAGCCACACCAGCCAGGGCAGTATCATGTATCTTACAAGGCAGGGCATTCCAAAGTATGAGCCTTCACAAAAGTCCAGTGTCTCTTTGCCTAAGCATCAAGTTTAGAACCATAAAGTAAACATACTACTGTTAGTTTTCCAGAATAAAGTCAAGTTCACACTACAGTAGTTTTTTAAATAAAATTAATGACTGAAGTTCATAACTAGAGTAAAGACAATCACAAATTCACCTTGTTATACTTGAGAGCGGACTCAAAAACCCTGGAATTATCTTCTGGAGGGCAAGCCCGTACTAGGTGAGTGTTCTAGGAACCCATCTGTACCAGTGTACCAGCTGGTGTTGTTGTGAGAGGTTATGCTAGGCTTCAGTGAATTTTTTTTTTAAAGATTTTTTTCAGTAAGTTTACCCATTCCATGAAGGGTCATTTATGAGCATACCTGTCTACACCACAGAGTGTTCAGCAGTTTCTGACAAAAAACAGCAAGAGCCCCGTGCTCCACCTTCTCTATTCACCCAATCTTGCCCCAAGTGATTTTTTCTTTTGTCTCCCTCGATGAAAAATGTCCTCAATGGGAAACCTTTTGCCGATGTGGAGAGGTAAAACAAAAAATGGCAGAAGCACTAAAAGGCATCAAAAGGGACAAGTTAGGCCCTGGCTGGTGGCACAGTGGATAGACGCCAGCCTGCAAACCCAAAGGTCACTGGTTCAATTCCCAGCCAGGGCACATAACCGGATTGCAAGCCAGGTCTCCAACCAGGTCCACAGCTGGAGGCAAGTGAAAGGCAACCATACATTAATGTCTCTCTCCCTCTCTGCCTCTCTCCCTTCCCCTTTCTCTAAAAATAATAAGTTAAAAAAAACTTTGTGTGTGAAATGCTTTTGCTATAAATGTGTCCTCATTAAAAAAAAAAAAAAAAAGTGATGAGTCAAAAAATTGTTTTGAGCAATAAAAAATGTTTCGGTAGGTGTATCGCATCATACGGAGGGTACTTTGAAGGTGACTGACATTAAAACATGTAAGAATAAATACACGACTTTTCATAAATAAATTCTGGGTTTTTTGGGTCCCTCCCCTCGTATAGTAGTACACATTCTTCGATCAAACAAGTGCCTAGTCTTTTCAGTAAAACTAGCAGAATACACCTTTAAATATGGAGAAAAATGTAATCTGTACTTTATACTTACATCTGTCAAAATCAAAAGCTGGTTGTAAACTGGCACAGAGAAAAGCTTGGCAGCTGGAGCACTTGAGCATATCACATTCGACTGTGACCCAGCCATATTTTGCACAGACAAGTGGAGACAGCTCGGGAGGCTTACCTGCCCATTTCAAAGAGTACTCACGTTAAGAAGAATAACACTGCAAGTGCATTAAAGTAAGTCAGAAATCAAAGCTTTCATCCATTCCTTATGTATATAGAAATGAACACATGAAAACAAGGGGAAAAGCAATAGGAAAAAGTGTTAGGACTATCTTTAAATAACAGGTACATAACTTTACATAATGATGAAGGTTGTCTGAGTAATAAGCAGAGGTGGAAAGTTATTAACTTTCTCTAGGAAGCCATATATATTTCATACTTTTAGTCTATTTTATTATTGGTGTGGGGTGGCACACAGGGGACATTCACATGCACCTGATATGGAACACTAGGGATTTAAAAACACTAGTGGAAGCACTGGGATATACCTAACCAATAGAGAATATGTGAAAGTCAAACAAATGGAAATACTGTCCACCAGTCACCTATGCTCCCCTAATTCCAACCTTCTAAGGAATAGTTGGTAGTTAATCATATTCTCCATTATTTGCCATGCTCCAAGTCTGATTGTAATGTACTGTGTGTATGTAGTCTATTGTGTTTTCAATAGGCAGAGAGCATCAAGAGCATCTCTAGGTACGTGCGTGGGAAAATGTTCTAAAATACTCATTGATCTTTAATATTCAACATTCAGCTTTTCATATTTTGCCTAAAGGACTCTGACTTTATAGAACACAGACAAGGAGGGAAATGGATAAGACATGAAAGAAGAGGTAGGAAAGTTCTATATTTTTATAAGAAATATGAGTATTGGCAAAAGAAGGGTTTAAGGCCAGAAAACACAATTTAGATATAAATGTTAAAGGAGCTGGGATTATCTGGAATAAAGTAGAATCATTTAACTAGCTTAAGTTAAATAAATAATTATCACTTACATATTTATAATTCTATATTATATACATTTATAGTGATCAATTTATATCCATGAGAACAAACAGAATAAAAAGAAAATGGTTCTAAATAGTATATTAAAATCAGAGATTAGTCCAAGGGACAACTGGAGTATCCAAACATATAAAGATAGTAATGGATTATGACCCATTGACTAAAGAAGGAAGTCAAAAGCCCATATTGCTACCAATAAAGAAATTATACATAAAGTTTGATGAGGATAGTAACATAATTTCAAAGCATCTCCCCATAAAATGCTTTAAGTACAAAGGAGGAAAGAGTGACTTTACAATGGAGAAGACTGAGATTCCCTTTTATCAAGTATCAAAGTGATCACTGCCAGTGAAGGTATATTTCAAAAATCATGTGCCACCTGACAGCATGCAATGAGAACATAACACCACTTCTGAGATACTCCTGAATTACTTGAATCTAATCACAAGGAAGTAACAGGCCAATGTGAACTGAGGTAGTCTCTACAAAACAACTGTCCTGTCATTTTCAAAAGTATCAAGGTCATGAATTTCAAGGAAAAACTGAGGGTTCTCAACTGGATTCTTCTGCTATAAAGAACATTATTGAGCCTTAGCCACATAGCTTAGTTAGAGCATTATCCTGATACACCAAGGCTGTAGGCTCATTCTCTCATCAGGGCACATAAAAGCAGCAACTAATAAATGTATAAATAAGTAGAAAAACAAACTGATGTCTTTCTCTCTCTCTAAAATCAATAAAAAATATTTTTAAAAATATTGGGACAATAGATGAAATAATTGGGATCAGAGGGTTAGATGATAGTAAGTTATTATGTGAATTTCTTGATTTGATGGTTGCATTGTGATTACAAAAGAGAAAGTCCTTGTTTGTAGGAAATATTTGGGGGTAATGAGGTATCAGTTTGGCAACTCACTTTCAAGTAGCCCAAAAAGTAAGTTCCTTATAACCTTTCTGTATAACTTTTCTGCAAGTCTTAAACAGTTTTAAACTTTAAAAAAACCAATCCAGTGAGTAGAACATAGATAAGTGATGGGATATCACTTCTGAGATTGGTTTACAAAGAATCTCACTTCTGTCTTGCTCTCTCACTTGCTCACTCTGATGGAAGTCATGCTGTGCACTGCCCATGTAAAGGCACAAATAGAAGGAACATAGGGAGGTCTCCAGCCAACAATGAGAAAGAACTGAAGCTCTCAATCCAATAGTCAGAAGGAAATTAATCCTGTCAACAGCCATGTTAGATCTGAAGTGGATCCTTTCCCAGTTGAGTACTGAGATGACTACAGCCGAGCCTATACCTTCACTGCGGTCTGTGAGGGACCCTGAGTCAGAAGACTTGGCTAAGCTGTGCCTAGATTCCTGATCCACAAAGAATGTGAGATAATAACTGTTTCTTGTTTTAAGCCACTGAATTTTAGGGTAATCTGTTTTCCAATAATAGATAACTAATACATGAAAGAAAATTTAGACAGAAAAAATGTTAGTCTCAAAAACAAAACAAAATAGGTTTGGTTGCCAAGAGCCTTACGCTATAATCCTATCTGTGCCATGTGCTAGCAGGTCAATTTTTGGCAAGCCATATCTGAACATAGCCTACCTGAACTGCTTCCTTTTCTGTAAAATAAGTATAGTAACTATTTTCATAGATTTAAGGTGAAGATCAAATGTGACAGCCCATTATGTACAAATATTAGTTATTGTGTTCCTTCTCCTCTCTGGCTCTTAAGTTTTTTCTTCTGTGAAAGAAGGTTAGCTTATCTAAAATGTTCCTTTGAGGGATAACATATTTTTTTTAATCTTCACCCAAGGATATGCCTATTGATTTCAGAGATAGGGAAAGGAAAGGGGGAGAGATAGAGATACAGATAGAGACAGAAACACTGATGTGAGAAACATCGATAGGCTGCCTCTCGTATGCTCCTGGATCAAACCTGCAACCTTTTGGTGTACAGGATGACACTCCAACCAGATAAGCAAACTGGTCAGGGCTGAGGGGTAATATTTTATGATGCTCATTTTTCTAGAAAATTTCTTACCAAGTTTAATTCTTAAATTTAAAACATCAGAGTAAGTACTATTATTCCAGCAGGAAGTGCAACTCATATGAACCAAAAAAGGATATAGAAAATGTTTCCACTCTGCTAAAGAAGGCTTCTTTGCTTGTAGATTCCAATGGAGGTTGTTCTGCTTGGGGTGATCCATTAACTGACTGGAATGTAGGGGCTGTCTCCTTCCTAAAATAAAGTGGCAGAACTGTTGGTAAGCCCTGGCATCATATATATATGTAATTTTTAGAGAGAGGGGAAGGGAGGGAGGAAGAAAGGGAGAGAAACATCAATGTATGGTTGCCTTTCACCTGCCTCCAGTTGGGGACCTGGCTAGAGACCTGGCTTGCAACCTGGTTATGTGCCCTGACTAGGAATTGAATCAGCGACCCTTGAGTTTGCAGACAAGTGCTCAATCCACTAAGCCACACAAGTCAGGGCCTGCCATTAGTATTTTGTGTAACTTTAGTAAACACAAAATAAGACTCTGGGCTTCTGTTCATTATACAATTTGAACCACCTTAGAAATGTAATTCTTTTAACAGCAGAAAAAAACAATCTTGATATCCACTCCTCCCCAAAACATACTAATTTGAAAAGTCAAATTAAACTAAAGACCTTTAGGCAATTTCACGAAAAAAAAAAAAAAATTCAGGGAGAAAAATACAGCAAACACAATTCTCTTATTTCCAGTGAATGGTATTTCAACTGTGCCTGGGGAGGAGTATAGGGAGGGGCTGCTGGAGACAAAAGTCATTTTAATAAAAAGAGGATTACATCAACTATTATAACTCAAAAGAATGAAATTTTTGGTAAGACTCCTCAGAGTCACAAAGGGCCTCAGGGAGGTGTGGTTCTTGAAAAATCTCAGAGGATTCATAAACTTGGAAGGGGAAAAAAAAGACATTTATTTTAGTAACCTCTATCTGAAATTTAGCATTTCCTTCAATTATGAATAAAGGTAATAGATAAAACCATAATAGTAGCAACAATACCTATGAATTTGTAACAAGGGGAAATCACAGATATTTTGTCATCACACTATGGCCATTGCATGTATTTTGAAATATCCTTTATGCTCATCATACTTCAAAATTATGGTCACAAACTTATGGCTAAATATTATTTAAGTCTTTAGTAATGAAGCATGTTACTGTCTCACTGCTCTTCTATCACCTTGGTAACTCCATTCCAACGTAAATTATTTATCACCCTATGTAATTTACTTCATACATTTAAAAATATTCTGAGAAAAGGTTCAAAAGCTTTACCAGGCTGCCCAAGGTGTCTACAACTCATAAAAAGGGTTAAGAAGCCCAACTAAGAAAAGTCAGGAGCGCATAGATTAGGGGTCTTCCCCGTCACCCCCAGAAAACTGATTTAGGGCAAAATTCTGTCCCTTGGTGCCGAATCTCGAAGAGATTAAAGCAGACTAAGCATTGTAACCCGAGTCTTTCTGATTCCGGGACGAAGCCATCCTCACAGGGGATCCCTTCAGGCCTGAGTCCCCCAAACCCTCTTAAATCAGCCGGCACCGGACCCAGCTGGACTCGCGAACTCACGCTTCAGTGCTTCCCTCTTCTGGAGCAATCCCCTCATCTATCAGCTGCCGGATTTTCTGGGGAGTCCCTTCTGGGGAGCGAACAACCGCACCCGAATCCTTTTCACTCCCCGCAGCAAAGGCTTGGCCCTCGCTGGGCGCCGCCATCTTGGTCCGCTGCCGAGTTGCTTCCCCGCGGGTTTGACTGCTGAGGCACTTCCGTTCTGGGGAGGTTAACATCCTCCTCTGAACGTACCTTCCCGCGCGTGCCCGCGCGACCCGCAGATTGTGACCGCGGAGCCCAACCCTTTTTGGCCTTGTGTAAGCAAACCGCCACTGGAGGGCTCTGGTGTTTAAAATTGAGGTTTTATCGTTTCCTTTATGCAAGAGCATGTTAGGGGTGATAAAGGATGTCTTAAAGAGCTGTCTTTCCAAATTAAGCAGGAAAGGGCCCAGTTTAGTCTTCAAGTAGTTAACTTAAATGGCAGTCCTCCTAAATTATCTTTTTTTAGTGTGAGGAATTGGCGGTCGTCCTTTGGGAATAAATTATTTAGAGTCCTTAGAAACCGTGTTACGGGTAGATTCAGAAGTCTGACGTTTGTTATTGAACCTTCTCCCTCTGTCCAACAAATACGAGTAAATTTATTGAATGTGTCCTACTGACGCTGCCCTAGGGGCTGGCAATGATAGCAGTGAACAAAGGAGACGTAGTTGTTAATAGACTTAGACATCAAACAAACATGTTTTCCTCTAGTTTTGAAATATAAGTGTTCCAAAAAAGAAGGGTTTAAAAGGAGACCTAACGTAATTCACTTTGCAGAGTCTCCTGAAAGCGTCAGATGTTGGAGCTAAAATGGATGGGATTGTGAGAAAGAGATCTGCCCAGAATTGTACAACATCTCATATTAGAAGAAGTTTGTCTCACAGAATAAATACAAAAGAAGAGTGCTGTGAGTGAGCAGTGGGCAGAGGAAAGTGGAACGGACCTGACAGTTTTAGCTCACTTCCTATGGGCTCCTAACTTAAGTTGTCTTCCCACCCACCAGGACCCCTTAACCTGTTCAGTTCTTTTGTGACTTTCTTATTCTGTTACCCTCTCAATGAGAACTATCATGACCACTCAACTTGCCATCTCCCCCCTTCCCACAAGATGCCTAGGGGTACTTCCACTTACCATACTCTGTTGCTCTCTATAGTGTTTATCTTCTTATATCATACTATATAATCTCTTATGCTTATTTCTGTCTCTCCCTGTCCTCGTTAGAGTATAATCTTTATAATCTTCACAATTGGAAGTGTTTTTTTGTTGTTGTTCGTTTTTTGTTAATTGCTGTATCCCCAGTGTTTATAACAGAGTAGACACTAAATAAATAGCTTTTCAATGAATATATAGAAATCATTTAAAGGATTTAGTCTTTCAAGGCCCAGACCCCTGGCCCCTGGCCCCTGGCCCCAACTCAGCTGAAATGCTGAAGAACTATCAAGCTTTAAAGTTTCTTGTAGAGACCCCAGAGGACAAGGACAACTTTGAGACTTTGTCAAGGTCCAGCTTCTCTCCCTGCCCAGTTCTGTTTCCTTTCCTCCTTTCCATGTTGTTTGATCCTGAGTGCCTTCCCCTGGACCTCTGACATGCTAATCTCCCTCTCAGGGTCAGTTTATCCAGTTTGTTTATCCCAGGAAAGCAGACAGCTCTGCTGATAACCCCAACTGTCAGGCTATCTACTGTACATGTGGTTTTTTTTATGTGAGACTATACAAAAATTTATGTAAATAAGTTTTTTATGCTACGTAAGAACTCTCCTCTAAAGAATGAGTCAAGCATACTATGTTTGCTGGTATAATTCTTTCATGAAGTAGAAAAATGTGTCAAACAGCAAAATTTATATTTTTAGTGAAAATTTAATGTCTATAAAACTTGATAGTAGGATTTTAATTATTTTATTAATTTATTTTAGAGAGCGAAAGAGAGAAAAAACATTATTTTTTTTGGTTTGTTTCTCATGTTGCATTTGTTGGTTGTTTCTTGTATGTGCCCTGACTGGGGATCAAACCTACAACCACGGTGTATTTAGATGATGCTCCAACCAACTGAACTACCAACCCGGAGTTAACATTTAATAGGTTTTTAAAGTGGGTACACATTTTTATTTCCTATGGACTACTTTGTATTGATAGGCAACTCATATAACAATAAAATTCACCATTTAATTAAGTGGTTTTATTATATTCACAGAACTGTGCGAACATCACCATCATCTAATCCCAGAACATTTCATCACTCCATAACAAAACCTCATATCCATGAACAGTTATTCCTCATTCCTCCCTTCCTTCAGCTTCTGGTAACCACTAATCTATTTTTGGCCATAATGAATTTACCTATTCTGGACATTTCATGTTAATGGAGTCACACAATATGTGGCTTTTTGCATCTGGCTTGTTTTACTCAGCATAAAGTTTTCAAGGTTCATCCACATTATAGCATATGTTAGTACTTTATTTTTTCTTTTTCTTCTTTTTAGTACTTTATTATTTTTTAAATGTTTTATTTACTTCTAGAGAGAGGTGAAGGGAGGGAGAAAGAGAGGGGGAGAAATATCTGGGAGAGTGTAACATCGATTGGTTGCCTCTCCCACATCCCCAACAGGGTACCTGGCCTGCAATCCTGGTACGTGCCCCCACCTGGAACAGCTGCCTTTTAGTCTGTAGGTCAGTGCTCAATCCACTGAGCCACACTAGCCAGGAGAGTACTTTATTTTTTTATGGATGAATAATATCCTATTGTATGAATACACCATATTTTGTTTTTCCACCTATTCACTGATGGACACTTGGGTTATTTACACTTTTCGACTAGGATAATGCTGCTATGAATATCTCTGTAAAAGTTTTTTTTTTTTTTTTTTGTATGAACATATGTTTTCCGTTCTCTTGGGTGTATATCAAAGAGTAAAATTTCTGAGTCATCTGGTAACTCTGTGTTTAACATTTTTTTGGGGGAAAGATTGTATTTATTTATTTTTGGAGAGAGGGGAAGGGAGGGAGAGAAACAATGTGTGGTTGCTTATTGTGTATCCCCAAATGGGGACCTGGCCTGCAACGCAAGTATGTACCCTGATCGGGAATTAAACCAGGGACCTTTGGTTTGCAGGCCAGGGCTCAATCCACAAGCCACACCAGCCAGGGCTATGTTTAACATTTTGAGAAATTCTCAAATATTTCGCAAATATTTTATCCTATTCTGTAGGTTATGTTTTCACTTTCCTGATAATATCCTTAGATGCATAAAAGTTTTAAATTTGAATGAAATTCAATCTATGTATTTTTTCTTTTGTTGCTCAAGCTTTTGGTGTCATATCTAAGAATATATTGCCAAATTCAAGATCATAAAGATTAACCTCTATGTTTTCTTCTAATAGTTTTATGGTTTTAGTCCTTATATTTAGGTCATTGATCCATTTGGGCTTAAGTTCTATATGTGGTATGAGGTAGAGCTCCAACTTGATTCTTTTTCTTTTTCTTTCTTTTTTTTATTGTTGTTTTATTACATCCATCCCAGCTTGATTCTTTTGCATGCAGAAATCTTGTTATTCTAGCACCATTTATTGAAGAGATTATTATTTCCCCATTGAATGTACTTGACACTCTTGTCAAAAAATTGACCATAAGTGTATGGGTCCTTACCTCTTTTTAATGAGCTATGTGACTACTGTTTTTGAAATTCTATTGTTTTATGACATTTGTGGTCTGTATTTACCCAATGATGCCTTAAATCTGAGACTTTTTTTTTTACATGTAAAAAGAAATTTAATTTTATTGTTGTTGTATTACAAGTCTGAGACTTTTATCATGTTTCTCTGAAAAAGAATTAAACATGAAAAAAAATAAAAGAATTAAACATGATTCTGTTTTTCCTTGAGAGAGTTTTTTCAGGTTAATCTGCAACTTTACAGATGTGTAAAGGCAGGAACTTGACCCCTTTACCTGCCCGGGTTCTTTTGCCTTTATGATGCTGAAATTATCTGAGGCCAAATTCAAAGGAAATTATTATCTAAAATGTTGCCAACAACTAAAATCAATAGCATGTTATCACATCTTTATTACTTTTTACTCTAAAACATATCAAAGTTGAAAATATGCTAAAAATAGAAAAAATAATTTCACTTTTTAACATGGTAACTATTAGCATTTTAAATTATTTTTATCATTACAAAAGAACAAAAGCCATCTGCAGAATATATTCTGTATAATCCTGTTTATGTAACAAACTAAATACTATAGCTGCAAAGGTCCACATATGTGTATATGTAAATATCTAGAGTAAGATCTGGTAGGATAGACAAACTGTCAACAGTCTTTTGGAGTGGGGAGTAGGTGTGTGGAATGTAAAGAGAAGAGCTTTACCTTTTCTATTCTTCTATTTATGGATGAGTACATAATGTGTGTTTGTTATTTTAAAAACTAAAATTAGATGTAAAGACAGTGTAGTTACCCACATGGCTATTGGACCAATCTTGGGAGTATTACAACTTTACACATTATCTTATTTCAGCTCTCCCAGCTGAGTAATTAAACACCATTTCTTAAGAAACTACCTTGTGCCCTGGCTGGTGTGGCCCAGTGGATTGAGTGCCAGTCTCTGAACTGAAAGGTCTCCGGTTTGATTCTCAGTCAGGGCACATGTCTAGATTGTGGGGGCATGCAAGAGGCAATCAAAAGATGTAGCTCTTGGGCCCTGGCTGGTGGCACAGTGGATTAGGCACTGGCCTGCAAACCTAAAGGTCACTGGTTCAATTCCCAGTCAGGACACATAACCAGGTTGCAAGCCAGGTCTCCAGCCAGGTCTGTAGCTGGAGGCAGGTGAAAAGCAACCATACATTGATGTCTCTCTTCCTCTCTTCCTCTCTCCCTTCCCTCTCTAAAAATAATAAAATCTTAAAAAAGAAAAGATGTAGCTCTTGTACACATTGATGTTTCTCTTTCTCTTTCTCCCTTTACCTCTCTTTAAATAAATAAAATCTTAAAAGAAAAAAAAAAAAGAATCTACTTTGTAATTATCTCATAGTGGAATTGTACTTAATGGCTTGCATCTATTTCTTACAACTCTAGAGGTAGTAAATTAATTAGAATTTTATTGGCTTCACATAACAAAATCGATTTAAATTATACACGAAGGAGAATTGGGTAGAACCATATTTCTTACAACTGAGTAATGTTCATTCCACCTTTTAATTTTGTTCATCCTATTTTAAACAGAAAAAAGCTTCCTTGATGTTGACAAGTTATTTTTAATCAAATGTTACTTAAATGCATAAATTATTTATAAGTGTCTTATGCTTATAGTGCTTATAGAACATAAAATCAGGATAAACTTATAAATCTAATAACCATAAACTCAAAATATCACATTGGTGACATTAATTTACTGTGATGAATGATGTTGCTTTGCTGAACTGCAATAACCAATGTTGGAGAAAAGTAGAAAAATGTGTCCCAGTTTAGTTTCTCTATTTAATCTGTTTGTGCAATTTGGTTTCAATAATATTAACACATGCAGAAACTGCCTGTTCATCTAAGCTTGTTATACCAAGAATGCAAAATGATATTAATAATTCTGAGGCTTTGTTTACTTGTTTGGGATAATTGGATATAATACTTCACAAATCTTTGCCAGAGAGCATTCCTCTAATGTCAATTTAATGAGATGTCACTTGATATCTTCATAAAACTGTCTTATTCCCTTGGAGTTAAGTTAGTGTTACATAAATCTGCATCAAATGAGTTATAAGCCAATTATGGCTGGAATTGGGAACAGGAAATAATATCTGGACTTCAAGTTCAATACTGCAGACGTTGAAAAAAGTGTCTAGTTTTAGCCCAGAGCTTTCTAGTATTAGATTATGGGAGGAAATAAATAAACATTCAATGACTCACATAACTTTAAAAATGTTTGACCATTATTCAGTTTTTTTTTTATTAACTCCCACTTTTTATTGAACTTGGAACATTTGAACCATTGTGAAACTTGATTTGGCTTTCCTGCTGTGACATCATGCAGCCTTCATTTGGTCTGAGTGCATGTTCACATGTTATATGGCAACCTTTGTCCTCATTAGCCTGCAACAACTAATGTAATATATTACTGTGTCACATTATGTCATTTTCCTGATGCCAAGTGTGAAATTAAACTTATTAACTAACAATAAACTAAAGTCAACTTCTGTTTTAGTCTTTCAGTTATAAAACACCACTACAAGAGCATTATTATCATAATTGATGGTTGTAAGACCTTGTTGCTTAGTCTGGAATAATACCACATTTCAATTATAGCTTAAACAAGAATATCAATCTTTTATTATATTGCTCTTAAACATGCACAATGTGACATGATAATCTTTCATGTGGCAGGTAGAAGATATTTGGGAGCACAGGCCTTTTCTCTGAGGCCTCTGCCCATGGGCAGCTTTCCCCATGGGAGTGGGCAGCCTCAAGTATAAATTCTCAACCTAATCACCGCTGTGATCTTTGAAAACATAAATCTGATCATGTCACCTCTTTGCTTCGAGACTTCAATGGCGCCTCACTCAATTAGGAGTCATTCTAAGCCCCTTGACGAGGTTTACATTTCCAATGTAATTTCAAACAAAGTTGTTTAACTCCTTCCCTCCTCTGGAAGGAAATCTTGGTTTTACCTTTCCAAAGCCCAGCGTCTGTCCTCACCCTCTCAGGCCCAAGATATCAAAGGCAAATTCAGGCTTTTATGTCCAGGGTTCCACAAAGAAACATGAAATTTTTGAAATTAGTTTTTTTTTTTTAAGTGGGGATAGGAGGGGGCAAAGAGTTGCCTTCAAATTTTGCATATCCATTTCTATTTTTTTAATAAAGATTTTATTTATTTTCACAGAGCAGGGAAGGAGAGGGAAAGAGAGGGAGAGAAGCACCCATATGTGAGGGGCACATCAATTGGTTGCCCCTTGCACATCCCAGACTGGGGATCTGGCCCGCAAGGCAGGCATGTGCCCTGACTGGGAATGGAACTGGCAAACTTTTGGTTTGCAGGCCGCCACTCAACCCACTGAGCAACAACACTCAGGGTTCCATATCCATTTCTTCTTTTTTTTGAATTTTATTGTTGTTGTATTACATCCATCCCCTTTTTGCTCCCCTCTGTCCCCC